>JABASC010000038.1:0-85018 GCA_019776185.1 Plutomurus gul | reverse complement strand
ATACTACATGTTTTCTCCCTTGTACCAATCCGAATTGTAAACTACGCACTAAAGAGAAACCATAGCTCCATGTTCTAGTACAGTAGCATTTCATTGTTTCTCTCAGCAGTACAAGCAAAAGACCCATTAGAGAGGTACTCACATGTCCACAATGCAAAAAGTTAATGAATTACAAAGTTATGGTTGTGTGACTGTATGCAGAAGAGACTTTATAGGTAAGTACTTGGAGGTACCCGCTTCGTTATATTGTAAGCTGGCAATAATAATATTATATAAATTCGAAACATTGTGCATAAAGCTGCAACCTGTGTTCTGAAGAGCAGAAATAAGGTCGTTTCCATTATGTACATTTGAGACAAGGGAAATCAACCAACAACAGGTCTACCAGAAACAAACAAGCTTTCTACAAATGCATGCTTACATGAGAGTGTGCACGGGAGTGAATGCATATATTATAGTATGTTGATTTAACTGGTGCACAAGCAACCTCTCCCATCCTCTCGAAACAATAATTATGTTTATAGGTAATATGACATAATATAAGAGATTACCTGTCTGGAGATATTGTTACAAATTCTTCGTAACATGTGATCACGGCTGGGCAAACTATAGCAGGTTAGTGAAATTATTGCTTTCGCTTTGTAATACTTTAGCAATATGTTAAATGTGATCGTGAGATGAGATAAGTGCATTATACGACACACAAAACAAACAAAAGGGTAACAACTTTTGAACTGGCAACAGGAGTTTTAAGATGCAGCATTGTTTTGTTGTCTGGACTGAATGATGAAGTAGCCTTCATCGTAACACAGATAAATTCTTTTTATTATATTTGTGCTAACTACATGTGTGCACACAGCACCCTTAATTTCCCTCCATAAACGTTAATCTTTCATTTCTACCTTGCTTCTTGCTTGCTTGTTTACTTTAATGCATAGTATTTATATATCAATTCTCCTGCACAAGAGTTCACATATTGACATATGTATATTAATATATTTAAATATTGCTAGCAATACAGATATTTCCCTGAAAAATGTAAATAAGTAGCAAATGAAAGTTGAACTACCTATTATACAATTCAACAGGACAGAAAAGAAATGACATACCTAAAAACACGCTTTCATCAATTAATAGCATTTACATTTGCATTATCTTTTTACATCTGTAAAAATGTTTACAAGTTCTAGCAATTCATTTCCACACGACTGCAGAGAATGTAAAGAAAACAAGCTTGCAAACATATGCAGCAATTCAAGCTAAGGTAGTCTGACGTGAACTGCATACACATAGTTTGACTGTTTGTAGGGAAGGTAGAATAAAATTGAATGAAACCATGTTATGCTAACAAACAGTGTTTATGCGACGTTAATATGTAGGTATAGCTACTTACTATAATAATCTTTTGTGTTTCAAGATACATGCCAACTACCAACGTACTACTCTGTTACATTCAGTAAATGTTAGTATGTTACCTATAGCACAGTGCAAGCAATATGGCTATTCTAATTCACCTGTGTAATGAAACCTAATTACTGAATCGACAGTTCTCATAAAACATTTCTAGTACATTGTGGATATACACAGTAGGAAAAGCACATATAGATGCCAAAACCTTTCAAAATGTATACCCTCATGCCATGCTAGTAAATCGAAAACCTTGCACTCACTCCCTTGTGTGTGCATAGACCTTTATACTATAAAGCAAGTAACACACGACTGTGACATGCATACAAATCTATGGAATATGAGTATTTAATTACTTGTTTTCATCACTGAAATAAATATTATTCATTCCCACCTTCGATTACAATCACATTAACTAAAGAGAGTCTACAAAATACATGCGAACGGTTATATCAACTAAATAATGCGCAGACATTGCTTTTAAATCTCTGAAAAAGAAAAGATAATGATAATACTAAATTATCAAATTTATACACGTATGTAGGTACAAAGTGAACACTGAACAAAAAGCATTGATAGATGTAATGGTCTAATACAATCCATTTAGATTCTTCCTTGCACTGTGCAACATCACACCACAGGATGTAAACACACAAACATAGTTGTGTCCATTCAATTGCGTGTAATTCTCTAAACTGTCTGTCATCCGATGGCCAAATACGGAGAGCAATAAAATAAAACTTCTTGGCCACTGTATAAACGGACATTACCACATTGGGCTTAATGTAAAAGATTTTTTGCAGCCTATCTCTTTCTAAACACACTGCCATAAACACCACTTGCAATCCATTGTGCGTAATGGATCCTATTCATTCATCTACTATTTGTACAGTAGTTTTTTAATGCACTGATGTCTCCTTAATTTGTTTCTTCTTCGTCCTATTTTGCAATTAGTCTACCTTACCCTTAATAGTATTTAATCTATAGGAGCTAAGATATTATGTCAAATGTATTAATCCTTAATACCAAGTATAAAAGTATCTGTACAAACAAAGAAATAATTTCCTTCCAACTCCATTGAAGTGTGTAGAAAATATAATCTTGCTTATAGCATTACCATTTCACAAGTGACTTTATACAATAATTATGTCTAATGCAAATGAAACTTGTATGTTTTCAAGTATCCACTAAGTTTCGGATTTTATCTACCCTCCGCTACAACTACTGTTATGGCAAACTACATAGTTTTATGTGGTAGTAGTATGAGCCCTTTCTTATGAATGACCACAGTGGACATGCCCTATGGACGAAAGGTTAGCGTGCTACATTCTGATAGAAGTGATTATGAACGTCTCAGCTAAAAGCCAAAAGGTCTGTGTACACGGTGTGTAAGTATATCGTAGTAGAGAGACCATACATATATTTACAGATCGGAGATAGGATATAAGAAGATACGAGATTGCAGTAGTAGTAGTAGTAGGTAAGGGTACATATATATTCAAAGAAATGGCTACGCTACAAGTGAATACATGCAAAGTGTAGGGCAGAACTGAGTTTCTAGGTAATGCAATAATGTTCACTCTTTTGTAAGATCTTTTGACTGTAGTTTGCTTCGCCTTGGCTTGCATAACATTGGATTAGGGAGGCTTTCAGTGATGTATCCAACTATGTAAAATGAGGATATAAAAGTGAGCTGCCGAAATGAAAAGTAATGAAATAGGATGAGATGAGAAGAGAGAGGCTTTAAGAGAGGCTTGACTTGAGAGGCCAAAGCGAAGAAGGAAGGAAACTATCCATGTGAATGAATAGCTAATACCCTTGTACAGAGTGTACGTGCTTCCATGTGAAGCTGCAGAGAGAGCACAGCACAGAAGCACACATGAATTGGTCCTGAAGTTAAAGGGACTCGAACAGAATTAAAGTACCTACGTAGTAAAGTCTTGAGTAGTCTCTTTGGTAGTACACGCACCAACTCGATTTTGTCTTTAGAACAAAAAGCCGATGCAAGAAAGCCTAATGCTAAACTACATACTTCAGCCATTGAATTGCGCAAAACCTCCTAGTCCTCTCCTCTATCTCTGTTTTCGCATAAGTTTAAAATGCTTTAGTCAGGATTATTCTTGGTTGTATGTACTACTGGATGGATGGAAGAGTGTATGTACAGTAGAGTGAAACCGTGAAATTTGAGCAAACAACTTCACTGTTCACCTGATATGTAAGTAAACGTACGAGGGTGGTATATAGCCGAGCCAACAGCACAGAACGGGACTTAAATGAATGTTGAATTTGTAAACCGGATACTCCACATGCCCTCGTCAACTAGAAATCTTTTCGTTTTTTTCTCATTCGTAGATTTAAAATTCGATTTCATTCCATTTAAGATTAGATGCTGCCTGTTCAACTTCTTTATCAAGAAGTAATTCCGACAGAGATCCTTTTTCTCACATTTTCCATCTAATAGCGTTTTTCATCATATTGTTTGTTACTTTCCGTTTAGTTGGAAACACTCTATACGTAGGTACTGGTAAAGCGAAAAGAAAAATGTATCGTCGTCTGCTACTATAGTACAGTTCCATTGTGTCTGAGTTGCCAGTAAGCTGCGCCACACCGAGAATACAAATAGAGAGAAAGATGAACTTTCGTTTCGAAGAGAAAATTGTGCGTAAAGTTGACAGCTAACATTGGAGATATTGTATTGCAGTGCATTGGCACGGTTCGCAACGGGCTGATAAAGTAAAAGACATTTTGGGACGCACCTTGCTTGCTGATTTCATCTCTAGGGTTTCCCTCTCCTTTTATTTTGTAACTATTTCCTAGGTATACAGCAGAAAAAACACATGCAATTTCCTATACAAGGGAACGTTTGTTCAATGGCATGTGTACTATTACCACCTATAGACTTGCCAATGAAGTACATATGCTGCTGTCCTCTAAAGGCTATTTTAACACAGTGTGAAATTAACTTCCAGGACACATTTCCACTGCGCTCACTGAGTTGACTAGAGTTCAGCTTCCTTGGAGAGCCATGTTCAGAGCCAAAGAGTGAAACTATACAAGGTAGTATGTAGTCATATAGGGCTATAGACATAGGACGGGAAAGTTTGCAGGACAAAATCTACTGAAAACGGCACAGTGGTGGCATGGTGTACGTGAGTGTGTATGCAGTAAGTCTTCTGCTCTTCGTGACTGTCACGACTCTAGGTACTAAAATATAAAGCAGCAGACGGAAGAACCGAGAGCAGTTCGTCATTCCTGTTACCTACGCTGTGGTGGTATATACAGTACCGTTCTATAGAGAACAATACCCAGTGGTAGTGTTGATTACAGTTCCCAAAAGTGATTCCCAATCGAAACAGGCAGGACGACCCAACTGACGAAAACTGAACTGACTGGAGAACCCCACTTGAATTACTTATACGCAATCGCTGCTACTTCCGCCCCGTCGCAAAAACTGACTTTCTCTTTAAATTCTTACACGCTTCACTACATAATTGGCAACACACCCACCATGTAACATATGAAATAAGTAATTGGTTTTAATTAATTCACACACACACAAACACACACGTGCACATTCTGTGGGAGAGTCTTGTGATAAAATGTTAAAAATTCACAATGCATCTATAATGTATAACCTGCGAGGATATTGTATGCTACTAGAGAAAATTATTAAAATTATATGCAATTGATTTAAAATCACATACTCCAAGGAAAGCCATCAATACTCCTTTCAAATACAATATAAAGTGTGAATGCAATAGAAAAGATGGAATTTAGAGTACAAATTCCATATACGAGCTTTTATTGCTTTGTTTCTTCTTGAATTTATTTAGCGGTACGTCTGCCAATATACATCACATTGGATCTCTAGCCAGAGTTCGACTCTACAGAAGCGTAGAAAATATGAGCCTGTGCCTTGGTGTTCCGAGTAAGAATAACTTAGGTACTACAGCGAAGACACACTCAAAGGAGGACAGGCCCGAGAAATGTCAACATCTGTGAAAGAGTCAATATGGAGGAGAATAGGACCTCGGCGACGTCTTTAAAGTTTTTCCAAGCATTCGAATCCCGTCATGATCAGCATTCACAAGTAGACAAGGTATTTGCGCAGCGCTATCATACAGTTCCAATCTTAAGACAATTCAACTAAACTATATCTCCCTGCTTCTACTATATGATTGTGGATACAATTCAGAAATTCCTTGTCTGCAGTTATTTCTATAGCAAAGCCCACCACCCAGCACCAAGTTTATGTAAAGACATTATATCGAAAAAGAATATAGTAGTTGAAAACGAATGGGAATGTCAGGACATGCATTTCAATGCAACTCTGTGAAACTGCTGCTCCGTACACGACTTGTACTGTGCACACACACACACACACACCTACACTTTGTAGCTATACAGTTTCTACAGTCACAGATGCATGCCAATAGTTGAGTTGGTTGACACAATTGAACAGACGAGATGCTCTTCCATTACAAGCGACGTACACAAATACATCTCATTTGAAGAGAACCATTGAACCAACAAGACCGATCACTATGGAGGGAATTCATCCAAGAAGAGCTGCTTCATTGGTGACACAATGTCGTTATTCAAAACAAGTTTTTCCTACATAAATTCCCCGGCAGTGTCTAAACTTGTATTTAGTATTTTTATTCCTTTATTTTGGCTTGACTTCTTTATTCGATCAGGACAACAATGAATATCACACACCCACATCCTTTCCCTCTCTTTCTTGTTGTCTTTGGGTACTTTCGAGGGAGCTATTCAAAGAAACTTCCACTCACTCAAGACGCCGCACAATACTTTAATCATTGTACATGGAATGCATGCTGTTTGATCCAGTTAGATCTATTTGCATTGGAGGTTCTCTATCTTTTAAACAGTAGGTGATATATATTCTATTTATAGCCTACCATGAAGCATATTTCACCTGGATGACAAAAAAATATTTTATAACAATCTATGACGTAAGGTAGTACAGATAACCATGTTTGTGTTTCCCCTGATTTGGAGTATTCAGACCGATGAAGACATTCGCTCTTAAGCCACAAAAGTTTACACAGATGAGATGCATTGTATTGTCTGTGTCGTTGCATTGAATTGAATTAGTACTTTGTATTGTAGTATTTATTGTGTTATTCAGGAAGATGGGGAGATGCGGTGAGCATAGTAAAACTGCTTTCGGCTTCACATCAGTGCGCTAGGAGTCGGAACTTGGTGACAATACAGATTAGATAAAACGTTATCGGAACATATCGGGAGTAGTAGTAGTAGTTAGTGGGTATATAGTGCTAAAGCCAACATTTACTTTCTTCCTTAGCTTTCTGACCACGATCTAAACAAGTCTAAACGAAGACGACGACGTGGAGTCAAAAGAAGAAGACAGCGACGCCGATGGAACGGAAGGGCTGATTCCCGATTGACGAGTGGGACCAGATGAGATGAAACAGAACAAGCCTCCATTAAAATACGCCATCAAAGCTATGGCATATGCATTAAACATGATTCCAGAGCTCCACATCCTCTATTTTCTACGTCTTCATAATTCAATGGATGTTGTTTTGTTGTAAACTTGAGGTAAACTTTAAGGAGACAAAACAGGACTGGACTACTACAACCTGATCTCTACAAAAGGAAAAAACTTACAATGAAACAGTGCACACATGGCGTAAGTGGAAGGAAGTGTAGTGTATAGAAATAAATGCATCGATTTCTACTAATCCTTAATCTTCCAACGAGAATGCTTTTCTGTTGAGTGGAAGCCGTCTACTAAATACTCAATTCAAAATTCAACAACATCTCACTCCTACCGCTTAATCTATCAATTCCACTATCTCAAATCTCGTATTTTCTTTGACACATCCGATGCTCCAACGTTTTTTAGTGTTTGAACGTGAATATTTGTCATTTTGTTTAACTCGTGTACTGTCAACAGTATTAAATGTATAATAGCCAATATTTGTCTTTCTTTGTGTTGCCGACGGCCCTGTAGCGTTTTTAATCACTGTGGCATTTTGAATTCCCCATTCTTAAGCCAAGTATTTAATTCAGACAGGTTGTTGTTAATTGTTAGGCTGTTGTTGTCTGGAAGGAAGTAATGTTGATGAATATGTATCAGAATTTTAATGATTTACACATTTATTGTAAGTAAAAAATATTTGCAATGAAAACGTCCAATAAATATTAGGAAATATCAGTTAAAAATTTCTTTAATGTTTCTCACGTACAGAGAAAATAAATCTAGCACGAGGTCCTTATCAAAAATGAATAAATTCATGGAGGTAATATATGGGAATCGGGTGAGATAAATTGACCTTTTCGCCATTCCTTATGGTGGTACTTTTAAACATCGTTTCACACTATTGGACCACTGGAGCGATATGGGAGCGACCTGAGCAAAGTGCAGCGAATAAATTCCGTCACTACATAAATACACATTTCTTGCAGAGACCAAATGTCCCCATTACGTGGTGAACTAGAGACACAAACTGCATATACACTGTACCTATAGTATAGTAGTACTCGAACAGTGTCCAAAAATAGAACAAGCATGTAAGGAGTACATTTTAGTAGTACGTGAGTAGTAGAAATGTTGGTGCTGTGTCAGTATAAGGATCAGGAGACGACGAGAACTTACTTAACTAGTGAGTTAACAGAGCAGAGAAAACATCTTTTGTCTATCGATACCCAAAATTACCTACGGGAGAGAATGCAGTGTAGCAGCACCGTTGTGGCTTTTCATTCGTAGAGTATTTCATTTTATCACAATACTTTATAGTTTGAGAATTCAAGTGAGCAAAGAGCAGACCACCCCTGATCTTGAAACAATTGATCAATGTGCAACAAAGTAACTTTTATCTTCCTATAGAGATCCTATCAATGTAAACGTGCGGGATCCTTACCTAGCTGTCGCATAAATATATAGACACTTCATTGTACCCTGTGCACTATATAATGTGTGCACTTTAATCTATATCTGTAGTGTTTTATGGTGTACCTTATGTCGTGTCATCCAACAACATAATATCAGATGGGACACACCACTGGCTCGTTTCGTCTCTGGTTTCTGCTCTCAAAACAAGAAAGAAAAAAAATCACTGTGGAATCTTTTTGAAATCTTCTTCAGAGCAGAAAAACATCTTGAGAGAAAGCACGACATGTAACGCAGACAATGCATTTGCCTACGGTATGCGGCCAGAAACTAGGTAGCTGGGTATGAGCTACAAAGTTGCTGCTTTATAAGAAAATGATAAATGGAATTGGTTTATTACTGTTAAATCCATTTAGGTACACTACATATTTAGCATTACCTACATAGTTCCGACTTGAATACACTCCATCGGCGACCACTAAACGGTATATTGTCCAATGTGCCACACACAAGGTAATAAATATTTAATATACACTACAAACAATAACGGAGTCAGATAGTAGTGGGGGAGTATCTGTTAGGCACTCTATATTTAGTAGATGAAATAGTTTTTACATTGATAGAATGAATTGTGCCACACACATACATATAACAGCAATATTTCACAGCAGAGTTAATAGCATTTATTTATTAGACACCATTACAAAATGTAAGTTAGTGTGGACATTTCGCTTTGACGATTCTTTGTATTAGTACATACATAAGGGGACACGATAAGGAAAAAAGCCGTTGCCCTTGAGTGCTTATGGTGTAAAGAAACGGTGCATTGTAATACAAAGCAAAATAATTAATTGGAGGCACGATATAACTGCATTGTGTATGTACACTAAAGTACAACACGTTGTTACAATGGATCCAATCGAGTTCTTACATTTTAGTATATAAAGTAGGCATTAAGAGTGTTGGTAGCTAGTGGAAAGCTATTAATTGTGTAGCTTTTAGCTTTTCTCTAAGGGTTACATTCTTGGTCACGTATATACCATTTACTAGTAGTGTAGGCATGCGTTGAAAAGCAATTCGGAGGAAAGTGATTTAGCACTGTTCAATTCATCTATAAGTAGTCTTCATAGCAAAGCGATAGTAACACACTGCACTACAAAAGTACTTCCAGCTATATTAACTACAATGTTCCATGAATTCCTATACTTTATGTGTGCAGGGAAAAGCATGACATCGCAACCTTTTATAGTACACCTTTGTTACAACAGAGATATAGCATAGCTTTTCTAGTAAGCTAGCAATGTGTACAAGTATGGCCTATTATGATGTGTTTGTGGGTCTTTTCATTACTGCACCTTATCAAATCAAGAAAAATCTACCTACATCAGAGCCAAGTCAAATCCAGTGAAGTAGAAGATTCCAAGATACGATAGAGCACAACTTGTCGTCGCAGCTTACAATAGCTTACTTATTGTATGTACATATATACAAACGTTAGGCTGCAATTTTCTTAGTACACATTGCATTGACTATTAATGTTATTTCCAACGTGGCACATAATACACATACACATCTGAATAAGAATCTGGTGCGGAGCAAACCATGACTGCCGAAGCAGTAAAATACTAGGTACTAGTTAAATAGTTCGCATATGGCTAATAAAATATCGTGAGAGCCCTTGACTTGACTTTTGCTAAAAGATTCCTTGTAGATTGTGTAAGAGTCTAATAAATAGTACTACTATTATAAAACAGTTACCTATTGCCTACCTGAAATTGTCAATCTCTCTCTCTGCTAACTCATTTAGCGTACGCATAGGAATGTGTGTCGAATTATTTCACAAATTAACTTATTGAAAGGAAGCCGATGTTTTGCCTTGTAATGGCTGTCCCATTCGTTTCTACTGCCTCTTTCGCTCTCTAAACACTTAACAAGTGCATTTGCTGTAATAACAATAACAATATGTAATAGTAATAAGTAATAACAAATACGATTATATGGATGTGAATGTGTTTGCATGTGGTCATGTCGGCGTATAATTCAATGTCTCAGTTTGCCATATAGAAAGTAACATAAAAGAAGAGCAGGTGGTGAATTACGTAGTTGTAAGACTTGGTGCGGCTCAATTGACTGTGATTACAGTAATGTTAATAAGCAGTAGGGAACATAACCTAGAAAGGAAAGGCAGTTCAATTTTTGCATTACGTAACGCATTAAAAATCTCATGTAGATTTTGCTTCACCTTCCATCGTACACGGCTACGCTTTAACATATAATTATTGTATTTGTTATATAAACCTTTTCATCTGGCCAAAAGCCATTTAAATAGTGTTGAAGACAAATATGATGCGTGTTTATAGTAGCTAGGGGAATGTTGTGTGCATGCATCTATAGTAAATGTTGTGTATGGGGCTAGTTCAATAGCATCACACGGTATTTTCATAATTTAAGAGTCACATTTCATTACGCTACGGCAATTCCTCAGAGACTGTTATTACGAGCCGCTAAAGTTTCGGCTGCCATCGCATCGTCTCTTCTCAAAGGAGAAAATTAAGACTTTATGGACCCATATATTGTAGACTGCAGTATGAACAACGATCCCTTCGAGTGCATTTTTAAAGCTTTTTTACGCTCACGTCATAAACAAGATAGAGTTCTTGACCTAGTAAAATAAGTAATTAGATATTGATGTGATAAATAGGTAAATCCTAATTTATATGCTTTTATTCATTTACATTAAAGCGCATTTCGATGTTTATTTTTCACATTTTCGAAAATCTTTAAAATAAAGGAAATCGATAACTAGAGATATGCGAGGGAACCGAAGAAGGTTCAAGCCTACCTTTAGCTATATTCAGTATTTCGTGAGAAACACTCGTTTAGCTCCCACCTTTCTTTCTCCACCTTTTCTCTCGCTCACTCTTCCGCATTCAACCCATACTCTTCTACATACAAAGCCCTCCACCACGACCAAATACGAAATAAAGAAAAGGCTTCTCTTTTTCAAGGTGTGTGCATTATTGTAGTCTTTGCAACCATACAGATTTTATACAAAACTACTACTGTACTTCTGTGTATACTGATAAATGCAGTCGACTGCTATATATTTGTGTATGTATTAAAATCCCGCCTTGTTCATTGAATTTCCAATACTTACATTATATTTGTGTGTTCACATTAAATCCTAAAAGTGCAAAATCTCAACCAAATTCCTGATTTTATACAAATATGTACCCACTACTTTATGCATTGTAGATAAAAACACACACTACTAGCTAAATCTACAACATTCATTCGATAACGTTCAGCTGCAGCCCCATTGTCGTCGTTGAGCTACCAAGTTCGTGTACAGGAGCCACTTCTACATGCAATATGATGTACACAGTACAACACAATACATACATAGTCCTAATATTTCCTGTGTCCAGTCTTCGTGCATATTTCATGTCACTTCATTTCTCTTCAGCTCACTCTTCATGCAAAAAACCACTCGAATATTCGTTTTAGTCCTCCTTCTCAGGAATATCTGACTGTTGCAGAGGCGAAGAGAGAAAGATTCTTTCGACTCTCTTTTCACTATCTCACATTTTCAGATACTATATCATCAGGAGAATAGCACGCCTTGCTTTTTCGCATTGACTGGTGTGCTTTCGCTTTATGGGCATAACCAAAAAATCTACCTACTACTATATTAGGTAGTCTTGGTGTAATACGCAAATACATAATGTAAAATGATAATATATGCCAACATTCGTTTCCTTTTCTCTCCTCCTTTAACCCAGAAGGATATCGTTCTAATAACACGTCACATTCACTTGTACAAATGTATGCGTTGAGTTGTGATCTTGTGTGCCGTATGGGTGCCTCCACGCTCCCATAGTATTCTTCTCATTGTACCAACAGTATACTTGTAGTAACATTCTTTTCCTCGACCCTTCATTCACATCACTTTTGTATTACGTTACGTAACGGGCCAGACCAACAGTGGAAATTGCCCCATATCCATATCTTTTTTTGGGAAATCCGCCTGCAGACCCTGTTCACAGTCCAGTGTATTCTCAACTGGACAACTGTTCATGTATTATATATAACTCACTTCACACAACACAATCCTTGGTCCAAATTCCGTATGAATATGCAGACAGTTGATGTCCACACACAGCGCAGAGCTCTGTTCTGCTTCAATCTGCATCTGTTGTATATATGTGTTTGTATTTCCTCTGCCACTTCATCTTCTTTCATTTCAACATCTCCTACTCTCATATGCATGCAGCAATACAGAATACATTTCGCAAAAAGTACAATAGTACAACAACACGGTCTCTTCTAGTAAGAGAGAACATTTTATGCACATTCACATCAACATCATTTTTCTGCCCGGTAGCTCTTACCTTTACCAGGCTTGGTCGGATGTTGTCTCGCGCTCCATACATACACGTAGAGAAGAGAGAGCACGTAAATAGAGCAAATATGAAATGTCAGATGAATATTTTCAGACAAGTACAAACATTCGTGTTCATTTTTCCTCGGCTTTTCTTCTTGCTCTTTCCTTTGTCAGGACTCATGTTTGCACATGTTTATTTAATAGCTAACGCAATACTCGTCGGAGCATGTAAATTCACTTATATATTTCACCAGTTTTTCACTCGGAGAATTAATCAAATGCAGAAACTTTCAGTTTTTCGTCAATACCATTGAATCAACATTATATGACATCAGGGACTTACAAAATTCCGCTTGAAAAAGTCGCCAAGCTAATGAAAAACGCAGTACCTACACAAAATGTGTTTCCTTCTTCATCTAATCTTTTTTTCCCAACTGCGCCATATGCTGCGTCAACAACAAGCTCAACTCACCTGGTTTAACAACTTACTTTATTGTGTTTGTACAAACTTGCATATACACTGCGTACATTGATTCTTACACAGCCTTTTCGATTTTTTCAATACAAGATCTCATAAGTTAATCAGCAAAAAATCGGGATCAATAAATATAACGGGACATTGAACAACACGCGGACAGATTATAGACTGGTCGTCTCGCATTGTGTCTACCACATCTATTAAATTTAAATCTGTGTGATGATCAATGGTGGTTTCTTCAAATTACTCTCGCCTTGTACACAAAATAAAATAAGTAATCTTTTTAATGCAATCTATGGTGAAGTAATTAAGCGTAATTATTTAATGTCCATCTAGCGATGTTCTAGATTCAATATCTGTATTTAAAAATAAATTGCCGCTTCATAATGATAATTTTCATAGAAGGAGTACGCAGGAGGTCCCAACATGTGTCAATGCCAAACATCCATGCTATCACTACAAGACACATCTTAGACCAACACATAAGCACCTACACATGCAGGTACATCAACACTCTAATGTGTCTCAGAACACAAGCCCTGTGTTATTGTGGCTTGTCGTTACCTTTTGTGTATTGGAAAATAAATACATCTTTTACAGCACATCTCTCAGTTGCATTTAAAATATAAATCAATGGCTTCTCTTTTGGTCGACGGAAGGGTATTGTATTATTGCCTTATTATATTTTTAATTCGCCTACATATCTACCTACGTCTGCTTACTTATTAAGTAGTGCTGGCTTAACTTAGAGTCATTACAGACAATAATAAGAGATGTGAGCGAAGATATCATCCTGTCAGTCAATCAAACCGGGTTTGCTTCGGGTCAGACAGGGAAATATTACATCACAACAGAATTAAATAACAACAGTATTCAATGTACATTGTATAAACATATAGAAAAAGAGTAAAGCCAATTCCAACCAACAGACTATTATTACTACTGTTGTTTGGCTATTGGAAAATTCCTCCTTTGCATCCTCGGCATCCGTCTTCTCCCTTTAGTTCTTGTATGGATACGCACAGCGCAAATGTATGGCTTCGCTCATATTTATGCATTTATTCAGATTATAGCCTAACAGGTACCATCCATCCGAGAACACGTAAAATAATGAACACACACTACTATCTACCTAGTAAAGCAGAAAAATCAAGTACAAAACAGCGAACTAACTATCTCTGCTAGAAAGCTGGAAAAATTAATTGTAGAAATTCCAGCAGCAATAAAACTAATAAAAAAGTGGATTCGTAGAGATTGCAACGATTTCAATCTTCCTAGTTTCTTCAATTCATGAGATATACTCTAGATATTCAATACTACGAAATGATGCCGTACAATTCCACGCACAAGAGATCTCAAATAAGTGGATACATGTACAAAGCCTTTAAAGAAAATTCATCAAGTAGACTGTACGCACCTATGCCTTATAAATTCAACCTACAGAGATTTGATCTAAAGATGTGGCCAACAACAATCGAGACTGAGACAAACTATTAGAATATTCTGCTTCATTGCATTTTTGCACAACTTGCCCGGCAAAGAAGTCAATGATGTGTGATGGATGGTGTAAATGCACGTAGAGATATACAATGAAATAAAACTGATGTTTGTTGTGAGTGAGTGATACGAAAGGTGCAATCTCACAGTCCTCCTTTGTATACCTACCTGAGGTACGCAGATCTGCTAGTAGGTAGGTTGCTTTTAAATGAAAAAAACAAGGCTTTCCAGTTTTTCATTAAATTAACGCACACAGCTCAGCTAGTACATATTCGAAAACTCAGCCACGACAGAAAACGTACTACGCTCTACTCCTTTTAACATCTTTCCTTTCCCTTCTGTAAATCTTACAAAGTCAACACACATTATTTATGCACTATCTCTAATAGTCAATGTTTTGCTTATAGTACAGAATTTTTGCAGAAAAACAGGTGCATTGCGTATCCGTATATGTTTCAGGCAATACTATTATACATTATTATACCATACGTAATTTCGAATGCGTTTCTGAGTACTTGCTTATACAAACAAATTGTGTGATAATGTAGTATACATATATTCAAACGTATATAGAGAATTTTCCAGAATAGATAATGTAACATGAGATGCTCAGCTGAAATAATGATACAAGTTGATGATAGAATCGAAAGAAACATTACAAAACAAGAGATTCTTATATAGCAGGAGAAATTAGTTTGGATAGGTGAGGCTTTGTGGTATATATCAGCAAATCAACCCTAAGGATTTTGCAATGACACTGCATCTGTGTATGTGCACAGCGTCTACCGTCTACCCTCGCATAATCGTCTTTAAAAAATGCTAAAAGAAGCAGTTAGTCCGATTTATAAAATATGCACTGCTCTGCATTGATGCCATGTGGGAGACAAGTGAGCCCTCTTCTGTTGATAAGGCTAGCCCATCCTTAGTATCAAGAAACAGTATCACTATCATAGATGAAACTCACACTGACCTTTGACGATTAACTTGTTTGCTACGGTGGATGTGATCCTATTTGATTGCAAGTGACGCGGAAATTGATTCCGTAAATTCCAGTCCAGCAACGTCAAGTCAACAACATAAATCTAGTTTGTATCTCTCTGCAAAATATAAAAAGTATTTAACAGGATTAACAATAAGTTTGATTCATTTTGATCTAGTTAGTTGGTTGAGTGAGTATAACAAGCACATCTTCGGGCAACTATCATTATTATTTATATTATATTATATAAACTTTTAAACTGTACTGTGCCCAAACACGTCATCGTTGCGAATATACAGCGTACATACAATCGCATAATATATCATGGGGAATTTTATATTTTCAGATTGCATTTTATTGCCCCGGTAGCACTCATTTGCAATTAGAAGACTAGTATCACAATGCACATAAACACACGGGTAAAAGTACATAAAATACTTACTACATGAACGAAACGAGTTATCCCGTTTTGATCTTGTTTATGAAAGCAAGATCCCCAGATAAAAAAATATGTAGAAATACGTCCGAGAGACTTATATCAAGTTTCTGTCTTCAGTCTTAAGATTAATTTTTTATGTTTAACTAGTTCAACTTTCTGAAATAATTTTACAGTGTAATAGTTATTCTGAATAAATTCGCCCACCAATATTATTTGCATGATTTATGCTACTTGAGGAGAAGTCTGAAAAATATCAAAATCTCGAAAAGTTTGCATGGAATTCAAGGACTTTCGACTTTTCTGCTTGTGTTTATGCTTAGATATGCAAATTCTAAATTCCACAGTGCGTAAGAACCTGTCTCTCTTCATTTTAATATCAAAACTCCATACTTGCAGATACATTGTTTCAGCAATATCTCTTCTCCCAGAAGCCCACCACAAGCTTACTACCATGCTGCACGTGGATCGTGCAAAAGTTGAATTCCCCAAAACATCAAATGGTACTCCGATTGTATCTGTACTATTACCTTTATAAATTTTTGACTGGAGATAAGTTTTAATTGTAAGGCAGAGTCAAAGTAGTCGAGCAGTTGCTTACAGCAAAAGAAACGCTTGCCTTCACGCTGTATAGTTGTGGTCTCCAGTTCGTTCACGTCAAAGAATATCATTCACTAATAGCGCACACAGTAGTACACATTCTGTTCAGCTTTATCTCACGAAGAAGATTTGTACAAGTAGACGTTTCTCGATGTGTGTGATCATTGACGCATTAAAACGCTGTGTCACCTTTGCTCAAATTCACGCTCTCGGTTTCTCATTATCTCAGCTCTCCATTTCTTTCAACTCAACTCTTTCACACTGTAAAAAGGCTACCTCTACAAGCCAGCAATGTAGTCCAAGCCTTTATTCTATCGTGGAAGAACTAATTTTAGAAACAAGTACAGAAGCCCCAGTACGAGACCACGTTTACGCAATATAAATTAACCCTTTTGGGAAAAGACAAGGAACGAGGTGATGACTAACTAGTGTGTGATCATTACTCTACCCTGTTTCATGTCCTATTTGTACGTAGATACACATACACACACGCGTTCGTTCGTATCCAGTAAAGTCATGGCGTGCTAAACGCAAAATCATGGCAGCATACAAAATAAACTTACATGTGGGTACATCCCAAAAGTCTCGATTGTGAAATATAGATGCACGGTATAGTAGCACTGGCAACATGGAACGGAATGCCATTTCATTCAATGAACACACTGTGATCATAGAGCACGACAAATAGAAACCGAGACTTACTGTTTACTTTGTTGATTCAGTTTACTTAGTTGTGTTAGTTAATTATTCATACATGGCAGCACTTAAGAACACTGAATCAGCCTACAGTCGCTATATAATATGATATATTGAAAACGTAGACGAGTAAAATTTCATTTTACTAAGCTTTTTCTACATTTTATTTATTTGTACACTTCATTTATATAACATACCTTACATACACGAAAAGATTACACTTGACTGTTGTGCAAATAAAGCGTATAGTTTTTTCAACGCGGCTGGTGCTTCAGTTTTCCCTAGTGTGATTTGATTCTCTCATTTTTCACAACATTGCAGATATGGAGTAAAGGGATTCGTGACTAGAGTCACTCTATTTACTAGCGCAGTAGTATGCACAGACTTCTAGTGGTCTGCAGTATTTATTGTATTCGATGCCACGCAAACTCTTCAAATCATAACCAGTTGCAAGGGTGGCCATATATGTACAATGCTTGGAGGTTTCTATAGCACACTTTTAGACACAGGTATATCTAATACCAGAAAACGACAAGAGCATTTAATGAGATTTGTGTTCACAGAACCAAATTGACTCGGCTGGCTACGGTTTCCTTTATTTATTTACAATACAACTTCCTTCCACTGGCTAATTTGTGTAGGAGTATCAATACCTATTACTTATATGTGGCATTAGAGGACGTAAAATAATTTTTTTATATAAGGTTTCGTGGGGCGGCCGGCTGCAGTCATATTAAAATGCACCACAATTACAAGACTGGAATTACACAGTCTGAGTTGCAGAGCCGATATAAGAGTGCATCAACACATATAAATGCATTACACATCGGGAATAAACATACACACAGAGGGACATGTTGTGTTACATCACAACTTCCCAATTATTTCTAGTAGTACCGTGTTCGACAATGGTAAGTCATGTCATGAGTCTGTGTACATCAGTGTACAAAATTGTACTTGCACTGCACTCGAATTCTAACAATGCAAACAATAATGTGACCACAATATCTGTACAAACGTAGCCAGTGCGGTGGAAAATCAACAATAATTATCATTATTATTATCATTACCTGCTTTACTACAATTACTCCGTTATCTTCATGTTTACAGAGTTAGCTTTGCATAAATAAGTAATGTTGTAATGTGTTGACTCATTCATTCTCCTTTTCTTATGTCCAACATCTGTTTTGTCCACTTGAGAGGATTCACACCAAAATACAATACAGCGTGTGTGTTAGGCCATTTCTCCTTCTTTAAAGTCAACTTCCTATTTTTTCTTACAAATTTCACTATAAAGTCCAAAGTCACAGCAGCACGCTGATGTTACTTAAACAGGTAAGAGAGTATGGAATGGAATGATGGACAAGTTGGTAGGTTTTCGTCTGTGAGTATTTTGTCTAAGAATAGAGCATAAATTCGCTTCATGTGTGTGTGACGTTTTTGTAAACAACTAAAACACACAATGTACTACGAGCATTGCATGAATATGCACTTGTATCCTAGTAAATATGTACTTGTAAATAGGAATGAGTTTCGTTTTGAAAAGAGAACTCTCATGTCATGACATGACTTCCCTCTTCACATTATATTGCATTAGATCTCAGGTAGATCAACCTGTTCTGTTTGGAAATGCTGGTAGTGCACTCGTAAATATATATAAATGCACCTGACGCCTTCCTAATGGCCGAGTCCCATACAGGTACACAGTAAAGCCCATCTCTACAAAGACAGGGAGCAAAAAATCCTCGTACTTGGCTCTTTATCCTCCTCTCATCCTCCTCTCTACACAACACAACACTACATTTTCCTAAACTATTGATAAACAAAAACATACATCAAGCATACGCATTTGTACTACCTACAATAATAGTGTGTACTGAATAGCACAGGTAATATTTATTTGTGTACTATAGGAAAAAGCCTGAAAAAGAACAAAAATTCGTGTCCTTGTTACAAATTTAATTCCACCCCGTTATGCTATTTCATTCGTAGGATTCATGGCACTATTAGACTATTAGAAGGAAATTCATAAGTAATAACTTAGATGTCCAACATGGACTGCGCTATACATACATGACTTACCATGTTTTGATGGTGAAAAATTGAAAAACCACTACAAGCCAAATATTTACTATAAAACGTAGCCGTACATTAGTTAAACATGTCCTTGGGAACACACAATAATTCTGTGTACGAGACAAAAGGTAAGCCACTACTAACAGTTATGTTTCACTCGCTTTAAAGCGCAGACAATTCCTCCCTTATGACTAATACTGGCTTTATCACAGTAACAACATATAAATTAGTCAACCACTACTTTGAGAGAGGACAACTAGCAAAAAGGTAAATAGAAATACAGCAAAAGGAAAATTGTTTACAATAATACTTTGTTTTAGATTAGTGCTGTTGGCTGACTCTTACTTAATACTCGTATACATACAAAGCGAATCGATTGAATTCGAACTGTGCATTTCCAAAACTTCCTTCAATGCCCGGGAATAAGGCGTAATTACAGAAATTTAGAATCCCACTGAAATACCACGATGTTTGTTAAGTCCGACAGAGTCAATATATTTTCCTTCTGTATATACATAGTCCGCTTTTGCAGGTATGTATTTAAACCAAGGTGCGCTTACTAATTAATCCACAGTAACCAGTGTTTACTAGGGGAATGTGCGTCACTGTACCATTAGTATATACATACATATACCAAATACCAACGAACAGCATTAACCTGGTTTATCTTTCTCTGTTTCGTCGTCCACCTAATTATAAACCACATTCCATGTCTACTACGGACTCTGTATTTGTGCTCGCAGCACCATAGCAGTTAGACTATAGAAAGTAGCTACCACTTGGTTTGCCATCATTTGCATGTGAGACATCAATTGCTTAGTGTCTATCGTTAAAGCATAACTCCTAAGCTAAGTGATATTCATAAATGTCAATCCACTTTGGAATTTACAATTCCACTCGGGAAAATTAATGCTTTTTCCCCAAGGGGTTCACAAGAAAATATCTGAAAACAAATCTTACAGAAAGATAACATTAGAATACATCAATACACATACATTACTCTGCTTTCAGCTCATCTGCTACTGCAGACTTACGATTCTACTCTAAACTTGTACATTGTACACAACATTAAATTTACACAGCACAGTATACTTAGCGTGCAGATGTACAAATAAACTTACAGTGCGTTTAATGTTATCTCTACAGTAGTTAGTGTTTGCCCATCCGCTCGGACACTGCCACAGATTTACTCGCCAAACTGGTATCAACACATGTAAAAGCACAGGCAGAAACTTTTAATTGGAAAGTTATCACTCCTCTACTACAATGCCCCGACCATCGATAATAGTGCAACAAAGCAGAGCAAGCAGCCTTAAAGTGTAATATTCAAAACAATAAATTCTATCAGCAGTTACGCACCTTCAACTACGTGCTGTGTTCACTATCTACTAAAAGTGTCCAATAATAATGCAAATACTTAGTGACTACTCGTTCATGAATTCAGAGCCAGTGCTCCTAAAGCGACAGATTACAAACGTTGATAAATTGAGAGGAAAATGTATCACATTAACACATAGTCTCATAGAGCTATTTGTTTGCGCACACATCGACTAACATGAATATATTATACCCTATAACTGTATGTAATGAAGAAAAAAATTATCCTGCAGGTTGGGAAATCGTTGAGGTGAGCAGTCAACGCGCAGGCAGAACGCCAAGACCAGTCGGGTCAGGTCACTAGGAAAGTCAGCTTGCTCAAGTCAATCCTACTATCACTACATACTACTATTTTATTTTGCAGAGTAATATTTGTACTAATAGAACAGGAAAAGTTGATCTGATTCAATTGATTTGACTCAGTCAACTATTTTTCAAGTCGAAATATTCAAACCGGTAGAGAGAGAGAGGAAAGAAAAATATTGCGAATGAAACTAGATTATATCAACCGTAGGAGCAAGAAAATTGCATAAATTAAATGCAGGTAGACCAATCCATCGTCGACACAAGTCACTCTATAGCTTTACCAATTTCCTTCGTCCAATTCACTTCATTCAAGATAACTCCTAATAAACTAATAGTAAGCTTACACACAGATAAGTAAGTAATATAAGTAGTTAATCAAGGGAAAAAATACCCGAATCACTCGACTCTATATACATATGTATAAAGTCCTGCTGGGCTAGTGCTAAAAGGATTAGTCGATGCAAAACTTGCGCGCACATATTATTCCCTCTAACATAATCTCATAATATGTATTACACACAGTGACTGAACTGGACTGGACGAACTGGCTGGTATTTCCATGATCATAAAATGGCTATGAAGTAAGTGGAACTCTCATTGGGATTGATTTGCTGTAGTAGTAAGGGAATGAGTAGTAGTGAGTAGTGGTGGATAGAGTAAACTGGATTGCTTGAGAAACTCTTAAAACAGCTTATCACCAATCTACGTGGAAAGCCACATAAAAGAAATAAAACGCTAAATGCCAAAGTGCCGAGAGTGAAGAAACAGCATGAGAGGAGATGAGCACAACGATAAATAAAAGAAAACAAAGCAGGGCAATAGGATTCAGAATTCAAATCCATCGCTAAGCTCGTTGCAGGTGATTGAGGGAGATTATGACGCGTTATATTATGATTAGATAGGTATGCAGCACTACTACTATGCACAGTGTGTGCATGAGTTAACTAAATGTATACATGCATGTACTACTGACTGATGATGGGAGAGTGTTTAAAAGAAACATGATATAAAATATGCAATAATAAGTACTTATGAGATGAGTGAAGAGCATAATGAAAAGATATCATGAAGAAGAAGGAGCAGCAGCAATGAAATAAAATCAAGTTGACTCTGAAACATTTTGTTAAACTGAACTTGATTCTATCGAGGTGAGATGCGGAGCTACGAGTTGGATGGCAACCGTCAGGACGACCCATGGCATAGCTATTAAAGATGTAGAGGAAAAATCTTATGTTGAATTTATACACGTAAATACGCAACCAATCCCTCATGCAATGATCGGCTACGCATGCAACAGAAAACGTGCAATGTCTGACTGGTGTTCTGTTCCGAGAGGGATTTCGCCACCAGCAAAGTAGTAGATGAGAAGAGTCATTTCAATCGATCCTATTCAGTCCAGTCGGTGGGTATGACATGCCACCTCTAAGGCAGCCCCATAATACAGACATTTAAAATGATAACATAAAGAAGAAGGTGGACAGAGGTAAATAAAATAAAATTGTAAAACTTTTATGCATATGATTGCTTTGTGTTGGTTGTATGTATGCATGCAGTGTACAATCTGTACGCTTTCTGGTAGGTGAAGTTGTGTCAGTGGACTCTTTTAACACAGCAAGTCGTGTTGTTGTATGAAATCGAAGCGAAGATGAGAAAACAAGCAGCAAATCCATTCGGAATGAACACCTGTCATATCTAAGCATCTTTAGACTTTGTATACATCCATGAGACTCTTCTCTCGTGTGAGTGTGTCTGTGTCTGTTTAGTAGTAGCAGTGTGTGTTGTAGTGGTTTATTTTGTCTGAGACTACTAGTACTGGCAACCTGACCAAAGATTCGAAGATAGGTAGGCAGGTATTGGAAAGAAAAACGAATCATTGAATTACAACCTTTGCTAGAAAAAGAGAGACACATCACCTCTCTGTGTATTTACTTGCATGCAATCTTTCTATCCTTGGCCTGGGAAGAAGACCATTCCTTATAATTTTCGATGTATCTTCGAATGTTGCAACGAATGGCTATTAAGTACAGGCATGCAACAGAACTTGTAGCGTTTGAATATATTTATCCCCACAATAATTTCTAATAAAGAGACGCTTTGCATCACAATTTCAAATCAAACCGTCTAAACTGCAATTCAAATAAAATCACCTTCAACCTAAAGGTTCGGGGATGTTTGTACTACCACAAACAGGATTCGCTTAAAGGAGAAATTATTTGTATAGATAAGTACTGCACAGGATTTACCACAGATTATTACTATATGAGTATAAAGTATCCCTATACACAGAGGCTTTTTGAGTCTTCCAGATCTATTGACAAATAGTGATAGATTGTCCGTAAACTTTAATGCTTGTCCAACCTTGGTCAGCGTAACAACCTTGTGCACATATTATCTAGACACTACTAAAAGTAAGAACATGCAAGTGAGTAGACGATAAAGCCTTATAGGAAATTCAAATAAATAAATGGAAATAGTTACAATTCAACTTTAAAGCTGCACTGCATTCAGTATTCATACATAAGTTACATAAGCACCAATGTACATATTTGTGGTGGTGGTGATGATATGAGTCGAGAAGTGGTTTGGTTTGATTTAGACTTGATTTGAAGAGAGAAGTGGACTGTGGTGTTGGTGGTGGTGGTGGAGGGCAAATAGACAGGGACAGGACACAGCTTTTGAGAGCCATGGACAAAGCAGGAGTTGGTTGGATAGAAGACTCTGCACTGATGTGATATAATGTGATGTTGTGTGTGTGTGTGAGTGAGTGATGCTAAGCTGCTGTAAAAGGCTTTGACCTGCACCAGAGAGAAGACAGACCAGAGAACCGATGAAAAACTGGAGTGAAGCATCTCAACTCAACCTAATACCTAAAATGAGCAATGCAACATAATATTGTAGCAATAGTGGTAGTAGTATAGTAGTATTGGTATTGCAGGGTAATTCCATTCTGCCTGTGTTAGGCATAGTACTGAATACATATGTACCGCTGCAATGCAGCGTACTAGTGTATTGGTAGTGATGTGTATAATGTAAGACGAGTCAACTGAAATGCCGCAGGTCACTTTGATTGCAATTAGCGGCTTGTTTCAGCCACATCATTTACTGGCTCTACGTACATAAGCGTCTCCCTGTGTACTATGCAAAGTAAGTATGGACAGTGGTAGCTAAAAGTTTAGTGGAACTGTCGAAGTCCAACCTGATCCGGTCAATGGTAGGTACATAATACTTATGTTTGCTGCCAGGCCACATAATATACAAGCTACTACTTACTTATCTGTAAATGTAGATATATGTATTGGTAACATGTCCCATTATGTATTTCTCTTGAAGAGTAGTCCAGCTGAAGTCTAGATTTTCTGATGGAGGAAAAAATTGTTCTTGCCAAAAGGCCATTTGCTGGCTTGTTCTGAAACACCGTCTGATCATTATTTCTGGTGTATCCGAATGGCTGAATGTACACTTACGTAAGTAGGTAGTCACTTGGAATTCTACTGTTGAGATAAGAAAAGAATCTATTCCAATAAAAATTCGCCTTTTTGCCATTCTTCTGAAATAGTACACTTAATTGAACCACTTAATGTACTTACCACCAACATATGTGCACTGTATTGCCACACGAAACAACTCGCTAATTTGCATACTAGAATACAAATACATAGTAGCAATATTGCATTCCCCAATTTAACGAATTGATATGGGAAATCTATCAAAACTTGCGAAAAATACCCTTTTGTTTGCTAATTTGTAGTCAATCATTTAAGAATTGTCTGCTTTGCCTCGCAGTACTCCCACTTTTTGTTGTTTCGGGGTATTTATGCGTACAGTCGGTAGAATGGCCATCCCAGGAAGATATCGGATCTGTGTTATCACATTAAGTCTAGTGTTGATGAGGAGTCAGTCATGCCAAACCACCCTAGACGCTTTAATTTGATAATGTAATGAAGGAAAATAAAATTCTCCAGTAAAGAGACGACTACAGAGTCTTCTACTGATTTCGCTCTATGTGTCTCCCACCAATATCCACTGTGTTCTGTTGGTGAGGAAAGATAGAGGTGGAATGTTGGAGGTGAACTAAATCGGCCTGGAGTCAATCTTCCGTAATTGAAATGAACTCTTTAATTTTTCTTTTTCAGACAGCAGTTTTGCTTTTAATTTTCTGCCGAGTAGACTGTCTGCCTAAAATTTAACTATACGTTTCCACATACACTACTTAATTTGCTTCGCCAACGATCCTTCAAAATTCCTAGAAAACCTGATTTTGCTCCACTAAATTATCATAATTCCATCATGCGAGAGTTCATTATAATTTATTTCGTATTACAGGTTGATTGAATCCTACTTCATTTGTAAATGCACTACTACTACACAATAATTTATAAGACGTGAGTGAAAGAAAGCATTGAACACAATATATATATATTATGTGCATAGTAGAAGTAAGCTGGCTTGGGCTTTGCCTTGGATTCCAAATTTCCCACCACATTGTATCCTCGATACAATGCTCAGCCAAGGCAATGAAGCCAAAAGAAAACAGTGCTAAACTGTACTACATTACGTCTCATGAAATCAAATCAGATTCAGAGAGCAGACTGAAGCAACTACTAACCAAACTTAAGTAAAGACCAGTCAAGTGAAGTAGAAGAGTCAATTAAATGCAAGCAGCGTAGAAAGTTTCCCTGTAGGCTTTTTCCTTATTGTTTTGACACGCAAACAAAAGAAAGTCAACTTAAACTGAAGGCAAATGAAGTTCTCTCTCTCCCTATTCTCTATGTGTACGCGCATTTATTATGCAGTGGAAGCAGGACCACAGAGCAGTTTATCTGTAAGACTTGACTTAGAGTGTGTTTTGCAGTGAACTCGACCTAGTGTGCCGTGTTGTGCACTGTTTCATCCTTGCCTTTGCGTATGTGCACTGAATTTTCGAGTGTCACTGAATAAACGAGTCCTCCTTTGCATACAATGCAATGCCACCGAGAGAGAGAGAACACATTTGTAGTAACATAACAGTGTCTACCACTGCTACATGGACGGTTTAGCTTGCATCCATTTGCATACTATAATTGTACGAGCATGCCAAGTCATTTTCCACCCAAATGCGTACCTATAGTACATACTAGACTGCAGGCATTCGATACATGAACTACTAGCACTAAAAGTGAATTCAGTTCAGAGAGCACTTCTTGGAGTACCGGTAGTAAACCCAACCACCACAATCTCGTACGTTCTCCAAAACCGTCTGTCGCCTCTCGTCAGTCTCGCTAGTTCATTTCATAGCATTGTCCTTCTTGTTTTACCACTCATTAGTGAACCAACTCAAAACGAAGTCAAACTCTTGGAAGCAGAAAACACACCCAGGTTCATATTTAATATGGCAATCTACTTCATTGTGCATAAAATGTACTAAGTAAGTAGTAGAGCAGTTGTACATAGTAGTAATAAGTACATATAGTAATGCAGCTATGCTACTACGTATCGCATGCCATAAACTCTACCTCTTTCCCTCTCTAGTTTATCGTGCAGATGTGTAACAAAAATACTAATTTTCCATCCTCCCTCCTTTACAAATTACAAGATGACGAGAATTTATCAACTGGTTTCGTTCTGTACGCCGTCCCCTTGGTTCGCTTGACTCGCGTGTATTTATTGGTGTGTTGCATTTGTTTGTGTTGTGGTACCTGAAGCTACTGTGCACACAGAATTAAGTAGTGCGTATCAATTCATTTATTTAGATATCCCCTTGCACATACTTGCAGCAGCATGTATATCATGAGCCAATTAAAATCATTTCAAGGAACATTGCACATTGCAGAAGCCGTGTACTAATGCAAGTGACCCTTTCTAATCCAATTCATTCTAGGGAGAAAACAAGATAAGCCCAAACTAAATTGCACCCCGAGTCTCACTCACATCACATTACTTATTGTTAGTTACTCACATTAGTTTAAATAGAGTAACATAACCTTCTCCTCTTACCTCAAACTGATAATACATGTGTACCACTGTTCGCAAGCGTGTATGTACACACAGTGCACGCATAGATTGCCTATAACCTTATCAGTAGTAAGTAAGTATAGAAGGCAATATTGCAAGATATAAGGGCTGTGTGCTACAGGGATGGATGGGAATCTTGCAGATAAGATGTAAGACCGGTTGAAAAATTACTCTGAGCATAATTGCGATTGGAAATCATGGGCGAGGCTACATTATGATGATGGTGATTATTATTGTTGCAGTGTACGTATGTTGATAGCTCGCAGTCTGAAGTCTGTCTGTCCTCTTTGTGTTCTGTCCAGCCAAATATTTCAACTCTCACAAACACACACACTTCGACTCAACAATGTACTATTTCGCATCTCTCACATTACCACCACTCCAAGTCAAGTCAGGTCAATCGAAACACACAACAAGACAATATTATTAGCATTTATTTTACCCTTGAGTGGTCATTTCAACTTGTAGCACAGATTCATTCCAAGTCTAATTTATGCAGAGAAGGTAAGCTCAGATTACACGGTCTTAGAGAGAGAGAAAAAACGTGTTAAGTCTTATTCAATAACCACAAACTGATATCTAACTATCATACAAACGTGAGTACCGAACAGATCAGCAGATACATTAATGGATTCTTAGGTACGTACATTCATTCTGTGATCTTTAGGAAAAGATTCGTTCTGAACGAAATCCTTAACATTTAACCTTCACTCTACCACATTACAAACAAACACTAATGAAGCGGTTTAATTTGATCGTGTTTACTGGAAAATCAAGTGTTCCCTAACTAGAACAGCATTTTACTTTGCTGCAGTTTAAAAAACAAAGTTCACAAAGTACATTTCCTAGTAATTTTAAAAAATTCTAATCGATGCCCGTAATGTGCAGTGTTCCTTCTGTGATATCAAATGCAGAACAAGTACAGTAATTTCATCAATGTTGGACTGTGAAGAAATATGGTTCGCTAATGCATAAGGCATAGTGCATGCTGCCTGCTCGAGATAAGCGAATAATAGAACATAGGGAAAGAATGCAAGATGCCATTAAAAGTATTTCAATTTTAATATCGTTGTCGTCGTTTCCTTATAAAGCTAACACCGTTCTGCTCTGCTCTGCAACATTTCAATTTTCCAATCTTATCGCACAGAGAGCCAATGTCAACGTTTGAGCTGCCTGGACTTGGCTAGCATTGATTAGACATGAAATAGCTTTAATACACCGGACACGAGAGCATATTGGTTTGGTGGTATGCAACGTTAAAGGGAGCAGCAGCAGTAAGAAGAGAGCGAGTGCTAATGTTTTATGCATGAAGAATCAATGACATATTCCCCCGTAAAACGTATTGTCTCGCTGTCCTACTCATGTGTGTAACCACACTCTACTCTCATTCCTATTGACATATCTATTGCTGCATTGGCTAAGACAGGATAGGACATCAATGCCGAAACGGAGCTGCTGCACAACACAGTAGTTCCATTTCTACGCGTAATGGATGGGGAAGACAAGACATGGCAATTCAAGCTCCATACTAAATAATGGCTAACAAGTAGGAGAGAGAGAAAAAAAAAGCCATCCTACACACAGTAGTAGTAATAGTAGAATGTAGTACTAGCAATGAACTCTGAAATACACTGGACCAGCTACAGCCACGCTGCTAATGGAAGAACAAAACAGGCTGGACGAGACGAGTAAGTAGTGGACGAGCTGTACAGTAGGAGAGTAGAGCGATATGTGCGGATCGGATTAGATTAAATTTCCACTTTTATTTCCATTATTTCCATTAGACTCTCTGCGTATTAGGACAGGACAAGAAAGGCTTGGTCAGATCAGACCAGGAGTGGATGTTCGAGTTTACAGCATTCTCGCCATCGACTGCACTGTGAAGCCTACCTACATTATAATTAGTCTATCCACTATATTAATGTCCATTGGTATAGCTGATACTTTAATCCTGTTGGAGGTTATTTGCACTCTTGCCTGTACTCTGTAGGAAGGAAGGACACCGTGTGACCAACAATGCCTTGCAGTTGCGAATATTCTCATATATTTACTTATTAGCACTATATGTACTGGGCTCTACTAAAACCTTACTATTTAGATGCCCACAGCCCACAGATATTTAACATTAATTCCTGAAAGTAGACTGTCCCCTTCAATTACCTACATTTGCTAAATATGGTAGAATTTTTATCAAAATCATACATTGAATAATAATAACACAAAATAATACACAAAGTCCGAAAATACCAGTTACAGTTATTAGTATTAGTTGTGCATAGTGCGTTCTTGTAATAAATTAAACCATATTGTGTGTACTGTGCTTTCCATTTTGTTGTTAGTAGAATGTTATCTCGGTCACATCACATCACTGCTCTTATTGTTAGTGCAGGAGCAGAAGCCATGGTGAAGGGATAACGAGAATACGACTTTCGTTATGTTAGGGTTGTAAGAGTCCTTACACTCGCACTCGCAACTTGGACGCACGACTTTGCCTTTCCCTTTAGAGTTCGCAGTGAAATTCTACTTATCTTGCTTCAGCTTTTTCTGTTACTGTCTTCGTATCAGGCCATGGTAGTGAAACAAGGATGCACACCGAAACGTGCTGCATCCCACACAGGTAAGACACCATAAAACTGAAATTCTACTTATCTTGCTTCAGCTTTTTCTGTTACTGTCTTCGTATCAGGCCATGGTAGTGAAACAAGGATGCACACCGAAACGTGCTGCATCCCACACAGGTAAGACACCATAATACTTAAAATGTCTTACTAACGTAATGACCACCGTAAGCAAGTGTAGCCTAATCCTAACACTAATATTGTGCAGGTCAATTAATGTGGCATTATTTTTGTACCTTATTTATGAGTGAGTAATATTTAACTTCATGAAAGTGAACTAAGTATTAAATTGATAATGCAATTTTGTCTCATGAAGATACGACTAGCAATATATGTACCTGCATGAACTGTACACAAATGTTGCCAACAATGTAAATATATGTTGATTTAAAATTCAGTATTTAGGATTTTGCTGTACATTGAAGACATTTTATTCAGTTGTTATAGAATAGGTTGCGGTGTCCTGTACGCTGCACTGCTATCTCGTAATGTAAATATATGTTGATTTAAAATTCAGTATTTAGGATTTTGCTGTACATTGAAGACATTTTATTCAGTTGTTATAGAATAGGTTGCGGTGTCCTGTACGCTGTACTGCTATTTCGTAGTGCTTTCTCTTTACACTCTGGTAAGCATATTATATTGGACGGGCTGCGGAGTTCGCTGCGTAGGGAAGGTAAGAAGAATGTACTATACTAAAAGTATATAGTAAAAGCACAATGAAACATCCTCGATAAATTCACCACTAACACGAATTTGCTTTCTCACACACACATCAACGTAAGGGAGCGGAGAGTGCGAGTGTGCTCTGATACGGCAACGATAACGCAATGGCGTATGCATCTCCACACACACACACACACACACACACACACACACACACACAGCGCTATACTACTGTTACAATATTACAGCTGTAAGTCGCACTATGCACTCCATACGTTATCTATGTATGTACATTGCGTTTATAAATTACACGGAGATAACACTACTGTTTCAATATGGGGAGTTGTAGAGAAGAGAGAAAGGGTGTAGCTGCCAGCCTATCTGTTCTCTAAACTGGAAATACGTTCTTGGTCTTAAACAACGAGTAAGGAGTTGAGTAGTGGGTTCAATTCAATTCACCTTGAATACAGTTTATACAGTCTATGTAATTATTTGGATTTGATTTGTTCGTCTAGAGAACACTGTAAAGCTTCGCATTCCCCATTATTGTGTGTGTAATGAATGACAGAGGGAGCAGAAGAAACATACACTAACAATGGCTTTGTAATAGTAATATATTGCTGTTAATTTAATGTAGTGTGATCTTTTGTTAGAGCTGAGTGCAGATAAGACTTGCAGAGTCCGTACACGTGATACAAACGGTAAGCGTGCACGCTACACGCCTAATTTTACTTTTATACCAAAGGAGAAGGAAACACGCCTTGGCTGAAACTGCTGCTAACTCGTTTCCATAATACATTCAAAATTGAAAATACTTGTCTCATGTCATACACTTCTAAATAGCATCCAACTTGACTTTTTCTCCTATCGCTTTACACTTGCCAAGTCAAAGGAAACTTCGAGTCACGTTTCGAACCAATTTTTCCTTTGTACCACTACGCTCTATTTGCATTGTAAGTTTGCTACGACCTTTGAATGCCACAACCACTCACCATTACTTAAGTAGGCAGTAGAAAATAGTATATTTTTTCTGTCAAAGGTTTACTGCTTGCTGTCATCGAAAGGACCTGAGAACTGTTAGCCATTTGATCCGCAACACAACAGTCTACCAAAGCAGAGCAGAAGACAGACTTTCGTATGTACAAAGTTGGAAAAACAATGACGCAACAACAAAATACGTTTTTCAACAGGATCTCACATTGCGTACTACTTGAACGTGATCATTTGTTTATTCACTTTTATTTGTAAATAAAATAGTCTGGAAAAGAAGTCAAAACAAAACTTCCGGTTTCCTCTAAAAGGATCATTGCAAATGGAAAAATACATTTGGGAGTAGGCGAAAATTGATATTAATGCACAGCCACAAGTTCAAGAAAGAAGGATAGTAAAAAATTGAAATTATTCATCTGAAATACTGAAATAGTGTAAAACGACAATGGTACAGTACAGTGTATGCATCAGAGTGAATTAACGTTCGAAATCCACTTGTGGGACTGGCTATACATAATACATACATACGTACAGCACAGTACATGTGTGGGAGTGAAAATGCTGCTACCTTTGAAAGTTTATGAATAAAGCCACCATTCATGTGTATATGTACGTACGTACACGATTCCCATGTAATGCAATAGTGTTAGTGGAGATTGGAGATAATGGGATAAGGCAATGGATTGAGTAATGCTTCACTTTTTCTCTGCTTTCATGCACTCATGCCAAGCCAAGGCAAGTCAAGTCGGAACACTTTAAACTACAAATATAAACAAGAAGAAAGGGAAATTCCAGATAAAAGAAAGGGCTGATGGCATTTGTCTGTTATTTACTCAAGAACATACAGAGTGCATTAGGAATTTCTTTTTATGAATAAGAGGGCTTATGCCAATATTTTCTTCCAAGCCAATCCTCTTACATTAATACTTTCGCATCACTCGGCTCTATGTACTTTCTCCATTTTATCCTAAATAGATTGTACGCAGATACCCTTAACTCATCGACTTACATATAATATTACTGGCTTGGACAAAACCTAGCACCGAAGAAAGAGAGAGAGAGAGAATGGTTAATGTTGAAACGACGGCTGTAGTTTAAATAAAATTCCGAAATTTATTTTACATTTATAGAGCACTATAAAATTCATCTGAGATAGGAATACGGAAAAAGTCTTCTAACGAGTCATGTACACAAGGTGATTCTATTGCTTTAGAGCTTGGTTCTTTCGCCTCATCTTTCTCGTCCCATCATCCTCTAGGAAAACAAAATTATACGGAAAAAGAGATTTCCAGCACTCCGGGAGGCTAACAGCGAAAAACAACTGTAGCCCAGAAGAGCGTTGTAGCGTATCCTTCCTAGTGTGCTAGTGGAGAGTGCCTACGCGTACGAATCACTATTACATTTTCTTACGTTACTCACGCAGTCAGAGCGTAGCATCTTCTGCAAAGTAAAAAAGCTGTCAAAACAAAGATACGTCGCTACTAAAAGTGGATATGCTTACCTACTGTTAGTAGTAAGTAAATGTATTTCTTTCCAAGACAAAAATTCGGAACATACGTACAACACGAGAGTAACATATTGTAAATGTAGCCTTTTACACATTTCTCTTTCGAATGCGTACAAATGTGTGTACGTTTAGTTTTCCCACAGAAATAAATGTAATCCCAACAATGTAACTCTCATATCGCACAAAAGGACTGAGAGAATAAGACAACCCATTGCCTTTACTTTACACGCATAAAACAGAAATAATAGCACAGCAAGTTTATTACGTGTACGTTTTCAGAAGATTCTCTTTCTCCGACAGAAGTTTCAGAAGGTAGTGGCTCGTATTTCTATTGGGATATAAGATGTTTGTGTGGAACTACGCTTTGTTGCTTCCAAGTTGACAGGTGAGCTCATCTCAGATTTCTTCGTTTAGCCTGGAGACACCCTGCAGCTAGCTTGACATTCATTTGACTAGCACATCACAAAACAAGTGTAATAGTCTTAGGTACTTATTCTTACTCCACAGAATCATATCACTGGTAATATACAGTATTGTGTAGATTGTATTGTGTAACCGGCCGGCTTTCGTCTCCATTCCGTCGGCGCTTTACCATTCTCTTATCTTGTCTTGTCTCACTTGACTTTGACATTGTTGTTCTTTTTTCTTGTGCTGTGCCGACAGCGGATTTGTATGCTGCTGCATTTTTAGCCACAAACTTTGTAAACTGCTGTAATGTGTAATTTCCAATATTGGTTCGCATTTGAATCGTTGTTTTCACAAAGGAGTACTCGAGAATGATAGACTCGGAGTACTTTGTCCAATACTATTGTTATGCACTGTATATTTACCTATCTTATCGTCTTAATATTTATATTAGATGCAAAAAACAGGCACGTGGAGAATCGAGGTAGATTGTTGCACACGGAAAACATGTAAAATATATTAATACCTATTTTTACATCAGATCTGACGGTTTACTTTACTTTGATTGTACAGAGCCTAATAAATGATTTCCCCTGACTTTAACTCATTTGGTTATATCACAGAAACAAATCTGGGAAAGAAGAAAGGAGGGTTCATGCGGAAAAGGTCAATTGCAGTAAAACGCTGTATGCGGCGTCGTCTTTGGATTGTACAGGCAAAGAATATTAAAGAATAGTTCACAAAAGTTACAAAAATTATTGACAAAAATGTTTAGACAACCACTGGAACAACGCTCACAATACGGATATTTTATACTAAATAATACAAATTCACCATTTGTAAAGGAAGAGACAAATGTATTGAATATCCTTACTTTAAATGCGATGTTTTATGGATTCTTTAGGTAAATATATAACATTTTTATTCTTTTTGTGCCATTGACAGCTGATAAAAGTTCGAAATCCATACTCATTTTTACCTAAGCTTAGATAGTAGCATTGCATAAAAAACCCATGCATGCAGTTTAGATTCAAATAATATTCTTCCTCATTCACCAGTAAATTGACGGAGAACTCAAGAGTCAAGCTGGATAAAAGAATGTCATCATACAAGCACTGTTCACTTATGGTAGGAGCAATTCATAATATTTGTGTAAATGTTATCCACACAAGCTGAGAGCAAACATTTCGCGAACATAGTAAAACTCTAGACGGACAGGCAGGGGTGGTAGAAACTCTGTCGATTGTAAGCTGATGTCCATAGGGAGGGAAAAAATAAAAGAGAGGACTCCTTTGAGAGTAGCATATTCTTTCTTTTGAAAAAGTATGATAGCCACTAGACAAGACAGTCAAGTCAAATCACGAGCTGGAAAACTATAAACTGAGGGAGAAAGCCAATGCCGACTTTCTGCGGGTATTAGAAGAATATGCTAAGCGACTGGAAAGAGATATTGTGTTCCTACTACTTCCTACTGTATATCTCACTATTACACTTCCTACATACGAGTGTGTTTAGTAGTCGGCCAACTAATGCCAGGAAGTAAGAAATAGCAGTTTAGAATCTTCACAGACCCCATACAAGTAATGCACACACGTACCCGGCATGCGTTTACTATAGTTTCTAGTGATACGCCCGACAGTATGTGGCATAGATAGTGAAATGTCGAGAGAAAAGAAAAAGAAACTTGCGAACAGGAAAGAATAGAAAAATTTCATCGATTTCTGGATCAAAGGAAGCATTATACTTCTACTTCCACTCACACACATTCAGCCCTTCAAAAAAAAGCATCTAAGTTTTTCTTCCAAGACCCAATTGAATGGTGTGGGAAGGCTACCTATACACAGATATATATAATATTCTGCTCTTACGGAAAAAATCTGAAATTCTACTCAACCGACCTAAGTGTACAAGACATACATCGATACACGTGTTTTTCTCCTATCTGTGCCTTCATGTCTACAGTACGGTCTTGTAATACCTTGCCAAGACTCCATTGCTACAATATTTCGGGAGCTGTAGGTATGGCCGCTACAGTTGAGGTGAGTCGCAAGTCAAGTTGTCGCTGTCGAATAAGTGCAGTTTCTGTCACTACCGAGACAAGACATGCAGAGCAAGACAACAAACCAAAGGATATCTTAGGTAACAGTCAATAATAGGACTGTCTCCTTTTTACGAATCTATAGGTGGCTTAATGCTTATACCGCTACCACATTTCTGATAACTGTAAAGTACGTACAAGAAGGTTACCTTTCACTGCGCATTACTTATATATTATCAGGAAATCAAGTGGTGAAAGGGCACAGAGGGCGTATCAATAATTTGACCCCAATTTGATATTAAATATTTTAAAATCTATTGGTTGGTAGTCCTTTGTTTATCTGATATTTATTCAATTTTTGTGCATTTTAAACTAGCATATTGATTGGGGGAAAACCGATTGAGATGTCTTTCAAAAGCGGTCGCGATACAACCATTAAATTTTGCATCGCGCAAAGTACACTTGGCACCATTTCAACGTAAAAAGCTGCAATAATTTATGCGCTAAGCAGATTAGACGGCTTGCGTGACAGAATGTTGCTAGCAAAATGACACTCTTTTCTGAATGAAATTGCAATTTTCTTAATTCAGAACTCTGTGTGCATTTTGTCCGTTGTACAAATAGAACGGTTATGTAAAAAATATATGTAGCAGAATCTTTTTTAAATGGTTGTGGCACCAAGGTTTCATTTAAAATTCAGACTCATTCTGTGTTATCTCGGAAACCAATACGCGTAAATACATAATCATAATATATAGCAACCGACCCTGTCAGTTTTCTCAACCGATTTATATTTTACTGGTAACGGCGCTTTACAATTTCTGCAGTTTTTGCTCAAATGACTCACAAAAAATGGGTGATGCAACTGTACTGTTACAAATCTGAAAACCAACAACCATTTCACATATTATGAATTATTGTCAAAGAATGCAACACACAAAAAATAACCGAAATGGTTTCGATAAAAAGCCGTGGAATTCATCTATTCGTATATGGAAACGTAACTCACATCTCATGAATGTGTGTCGCTCTACTAAATACTTTGGACTGTGGACATTTAAATATTGAATTAATATGACATGCTTGTTTTCTACATTTCTTAGTAAATTAGAGCATTCGAGAGACTGAATGAATTTAAGTCAGTATTGTTGCACCAAAATGCACAATATAATGACAAGAAGTGGAAAAGACTGAAGAGTATGAATGTCTGACTAGTGATTGATATGGAGGATGGCTGATCCCCTGCTGCTCAATTAACATTGCTTACCGTAGCTTGCAAGTTGCAACTCCTAAAATCTAATCATTCGTCTTGCTTTACCTATTCTATATAATTACTTTAATGTACTTGACGTGTAACTTGATACACACACAAATCACGTACATCTACTAGAATAAATTAGCAGGAGAACGAGTAAAGTAGACTCGAACGAAAGAAAATCGCCAATCGTTCAACTTCATAAAAAACCATACAAAAAGACATTTTGCAAGCTCATCATGATTTACAAAGGGGAAAGTGACTATATGTGCAAAGGTAAGTAACCAGAAAGAATTAAGATAATAATGTGTTCTTAATGAATATATCGTATACAAAATGCAGAAATCTTGGAAGCGAAGACAGAAAAATTTGCGAAAGCAGCAGGAGACGCAGCCACATGTATGAATAAGTTAATAAGAAATGTCCTTACTCGACCGCTTCGGGACACTTAATCAATTTACTTATTTTACAAGTTTATCTACCTAATACTACAACAGTAAGCCATGCCTTTAACACTAATTCGCTGTAATCATACAAATATAGTCAATTATCTCAACACCAGCTGTGGTCACCTACTGAACACTTTCATTTCTGATGTAGCGAATCTCCATCTAAATCTATTGCCCAAGTACACCTACTATACTTGATTCAATTTGTGCAATACACTGTACGCATATCTAATCCACTGAGAGACTCCTTGAACTCCTACAGATTTCTTGTATGCGGTTTTTCTCTTTATAACCATCCATTCCCTTTACACAAGATTATTGGTCATGTGGAAACGGTTAAATGTTTTTAAGACAAGTTTTAATATTCTGTATTGTCAATTACGATTGCTAACATCTCATCCCATGGTCTGACCTCAAAAATATTCATAATAAAATCTTACCCATTATGTACTACAATATTGATGAAAGATAATAAATTATTTTTCAAGTTTCAATTTGTAAAATTATGGATGCAGATTTTTTACTTATGATTTGTGGCGCAAGTCAGCCTTTGATTTCTTAACTAATGCATGATCGTTGCATCGCGTTCAAAGGAACAGAATCAGGTCGCCAACTGTATTCTAGCATTACAAATTACAACGTACTCACTAGCTGGATGACCGCATGTTAAATTTTCGCGAAATAAATTAATTAAACATCCTTTCATAATGACGTGGCCTGACGTGAATGCGTCTGTGGGTAATTGCGGCACATTGTATTTCTGTACAGGGATCAACTAGTTGCATGTTAAGCTGACAGATGTATACCTGTGCTTCGTAGTATGGCGACAGCAATAATGGTTGTGACATGAAATAATTCAGCCCGTAACTCATCTTGAAAACTAGCTAAAGTTATGAGTGAGGAAGGCAACAATAAATAATTCACTCGAAATTCAAATGTGCAATGTAGGAGATGAAGAAAGGGAAAAGTAGGAAAATTCTTTTTTGCTTTACACAAAGAGGAAGACAAATAATTTTCAATTGCTGTAAAACGACCTCATGGCGAGCAGAAATATAATCTAACTACTGAAGATGACAAGAGCGAAGTTGACATTTACTTAAATGTCAGCTCTTAGAAACACATCTAAAACAAGTCAAGACATGATATCCTTAAAATGCCCAGACTTGAACTCATATTTACTGTGGAACGACATTTTTTAGCCAATCCTGTAATGTACGCATTGCATTAGTTTCTAACGAAATTGCCAAACTACCTAAATGAAATAAATTCCTTTGTAGAATAATATTTTATTTGCTGAGAGAAATTTATATTACATGCCCGGGAAAACGTAAAGTATACACACAATTCATGTACGCATTCACGTCTGTCGGAGTACCTAAACCTGAGAACGAAACAAGACATGTTTTAAAAAGAGTAGGACTTTTAGTACCTTTAAACACTGAATTCAGTTGAATAGTCTTCCTTTGCAAAAAGTAAACCAGACCAGGCGGGGCAGCGAGTGTTTTCCGTCATAAGTACACAAAGCAGAGAGGTACTATGAATGTCTGGAATTGAGCGTCAGGTCAAATTAGATTTTCTAAAAAGAAAAAAATAGGAACAAATTGTAAGTACCGTAAACACGCACACACAACCAATATGCTAACAAGTAGTAGGTACAGGGTTTCGGATGGCATTTATTCCAGTGGAATTAATTGGTGGAAATATTTAATGAATTAATTCCCCTGGACGCTTTGAGTGGAATTTATTGGAATTTAGATTTTTGTGGAATCAATTACAAAACAAAGAAACTGATCGATTTTCCACACGAAAACTTGGTATTACACTTACAAACAATGATACAGACTCTTGTTTTTAAACTGAATTCGGTAAAATTGAAACATTTTAATTTTGCATCAAATGACGAGTCGGTTTTAGATGAGTTTTTAAAGGTTCATTTTGGACTGTGAAAACGTAAATTTTCTAATCCAATTTATACGCAAACAAGTTAACCATAAGGTGAATATCCTTCAAAATAAAATTGATTTAACTCCATTTAATTTCATAACACCAGTTTATTCCATTGGACCGTAATTAATAGGTGAAAAGTGGAATTTACGAAACCTTTGTAGGCACACAGTAGCACCATAGTGAATGCCCCTTGTAACATAGCATCTAACAATATGCATACACAGAGAGAGCGAGCGAGCGATATGATCTCTAGTACATATTTGCAAAAGCAGCCATAAAAGACACCTTGCTTGCTCGCTCCTAAGGTTGTGTTGTAAATCCTATTTGTATGCATACCCATTGCACACAGAATGTATACTGCCATAAGAGTTAAGACAGGAGTTGAATACAACCAAGTAGTAAGGTTGTGCCTGCTAAATCTATGGAAATGACGACAACGACAAAGCAGGAGACAAGGACCATCCATCATCATTATATTACTTGCACATACTTACTTACATCGTGTTGTACTTTATTCCATGAATGCGTAGCATACTGTAGTAGTTACAAAGCAAAGTCGACTTTATCCTTCCTATCATAAACATCATCATCATCCTATTTGTTGTGTATTATGCATATTACAGAGTGTGGACATCGTGGGCTGTTCACTAGGTTAGCCAATGCTGTAAATAATGGTGAACGAAGGAAATGCAATGTGAAATACGTGCGTGCCTATATTATGTGTGTTTAATCTAGTTAATACTTACATATATACTCTGCCTATTGTATACTAGTAATGCTAGTGGGACGGTTAAAGTGAAAACGTGTGACACAATGTGTTTCCTTACTATGACCAGAATAGAAAATGTTCCCAAAATTCAAAGTCACGTCAGCCACATCAGATCACAATGCTCATCACTTGGCGGAAATAATCGTAAATGAGAATGACACGAATGAAACGATGGGCCAAAGGATTCAAAGAAAAGGAAAGAGCGAGCGAGAAAAGCTTTGCAAGCCATTCAATCAAAATGGAAATGTACTTGCTTGTATTAGAGGTGTATACTTATATAGTTGCAGTTTTACATATTGCAGCTAGTACGTCCATTACTCGGCAAACAGCAGAGAAACACATTTACACAGCCACGAAACGACAATAATGCAACATTATGAATACGTGTGCAAGTATATTTCTACAACCAGCAGGAAAAATTGTACAGGATGAATTGACACCTTCGTGTATAATACTTCAGTGCATACACTCTCCCACAACACAATGCATTTTTAGGAGACACACTATAGAATATGAAAGCTGGGTAATTTTATGCATTTTAGGAACAACGCGAATAGCACTTCTACTTCTCCGGAAAAAATGATGCCAAGGAAATACTACATAAGTCAAGTCAGGCAAACAGAACACAAAAATAATATTTCTGCATTATATCTCGTATGTCCTAATAATAAAATTATTCCATATTGAACTGAAAATAGCATGAAACTGTGTCACTCTACACAATTCTCCTTCTGCGCCGTAATGCTCTTCTTCCTTTCTCCCCACAATAAAATACACTTGTTTGTTGAAGGAACACATTATTTTCCTATAAAATTGCAGCCTGTTCATGAACATACACAATTCATGTCGTGCACACGATTAATAACACAAGGATTCAAGTAAAGAGTACCATAAGACTCATCCTGATTGCTGTACTGCGCTTGCAACTTACATCCACATCCACATACAGATGTTGGATGTGTACCACATTAAACGTATAATGTATCTTCTCTGCAAAACAAACAGCATCACTACATGGACTTACTACAGAACGTATTGATTACTGCATTAGGAACTCTTGACAAGCTGCAAGGCCTGCGTAGAATCAGATATCAGACAATTTTAGGTCAAGTTTGTAGTTTTGAACAGTTGAAACAAAGTCATAACCCTCAACATAATAACAAGGTGTCTGTGCAACTACATATCCCAGCCAACACTCCTCTGAATAGAAAACTCATCATATGTATCTGGCCACATTCACTGTATTTCGTTTCTCTGTGGTTTTAATACAAATTCGTTATGCCACTTTGGTCACAGGGAGGTATCAAAAACAGGGAGTTTCCAGCATAAAATATTAATACGTAATAATATCCTTGCACTACACGTACACAATATTAAGTATACTATTAAGAGCAAGCGCATTTTATTAATATTTGATTATATAAGTATAGTGTCAGAAGTGCCAATCAATCGACCTTTCACCACTAAAATTGCTACACTGCCAGCACCGTAAATACAACAGCCTACCATGCTGTAGAGTACATTGCACCGAAACTGAGGCGTCTACTTCCAACAGCTTAACCACAGCCAACCACTTTTACTTGACAAATGCAAATGTAAAATCTGATTGTGATATGGAGTGCAATGCATATCTTCATTGTAGTACCGTAGTACTGTGAATGGCCACTTCATTATGCATGCATTCATCAAAACAACCGACTCGCTAGCGCCAGCGATAATTTCACTCTCACTCAATTCTCAGCCAAAGTACGTAGTGTGAGGTGGGAAGGTACGTTGTGTGTGAACTGATGTGATGTGACAAAAGATAAGCGCATTTACTTTTCCATTGCGAGGAAATACTACGATTTTAAATATAAGGACAGCCAAAACACATTCTGAATTTTCCTCGAGCTGGCTGCTTACAAGTTTTGCATTTACCTATGGAGGAAACGAGGTCATGACTATAGTGGCACAACCTCTTTCATTTCTCATTTTCCGATCCATGATTGCTTACCTATTATATATACCGTGCTACTACTATACTACATGACCATCGTAATGCAGTGTATGCTACTATATGAAAAATTGTTAGGTGCGAGTGATGTGACAAAATTGATTTTGTTCGGCAAAGTATAATGATATGGATAGTTGTGGTTCATAAATGAATATACATGGCTATAGCCGAAAGGCAAACCAAACCAAACCAGCTAAAATTCTCACTATCATCACAAATAATGAAAAGCTACCTGTTCATATAACGTGGCCCTAGAATCGTCGCTTCGGTAATAGAAAGATTGAGAAAATCCGACTAACCAACCACAAAATGATGTTCACGAAATAAGGGATTCGCATGCTACATTCGTGAGCTTGTACTCACCATAAGTATGTGCGAAGTATGTACATTGTGTAGTGCATGGAATAAGATGGCTGAAACTGCTACAGTTCATGCAGTGACTGCAATATCTAGTATAATTTTGGAGCACGCAAGCAGAAGCAGTAAAAGTAAAAATTCTGACCAATTCCAGAAGCGATGAATGAAAGGACATCCTGTTTTCTTCTGTTTTGCATTTTCCTGCTCAATACCAACTACAAACCTTGGTTTACTCCACTAAAACTGAAACATTGAATGAACTAACTATTTATTCTCTTCTCATACCTCTTTCCCGTTGGTGCACACCAACAGTTCCACTAGGTTATCCTTCTTAACCAAATGCACAGGGTACATTGCAACATATGCGTATTGATTGAGTCACTTACAGTTGCCTATGTGCGGAGAAATGGGAGAACACTACAAAAAGTCTAGAAAATTAAATCTACTTTTATTATCTATCCATTAATAATTTCGATTTATTTATTAAATACAAAATTAATTAATTAATCGTGTACCAAAAGTACCTGCACATACTTACTGGGGTTTAAAATATCAGTTCTGACAATCAATTTGAATATAAATGTAGATCATTAAGTAAGAACATATATGTAGTTCTTAACAAATCATGGCCTAATATATTGAGAACTTGAGGAAATATTCATAATTACATTCAACTTTTGTAAACTCATTTTGTCAGCACATAATAATAGGATCAAGGCCACAGTGTGTGTGTGAATTGTGTGCGCGTTAGTGGGGTAGTAGTTTGGTGTGTGGATAAAGCATTGATTGTTTGTCGCAAGATTATATGAAAAGTTTTCACAAGTTTCAATTCGGACAGCCCGTCACTCATTACACCGCACAGCGAGAACTAAATTAAACATAAAATATATATTGGCTTCGTCCACCACCTCTCACAATCAGTCAGTCTCTCTCTGTTTCGGCCCACACAAGTCAAAACACATCTAATGTAGCAAGCAGCATACGTTCTGTTCTATTACATCAAGAGTTCATATAGCGAGTAAAGGTGAGCGTAATGTGCACCTTGAGTTTCGCTACGAGTATCGCCTAGTTGTGGGTTCCCGCAAAAGTCAAGAAGCTAGTTCATGCTACTTAGTTAGTTACTGTTTTGTGTAGTAACACGTGAGTTACGGATTACACGTTGGGTTCATGGTTAGAAGGTGAGTACAAATGAAAATTAAGTTGGCTGCTACAAAGAAGTGCGGAGTTGCGCTTGGCAGATCTACATACTTTATTAATATTATGCGAGAGAGGTGGACGTTTTCCCTAGATGGAGAGGCGAAGACGACGTTGACGGAACTTAGGAACAGCGGAATAGACATGGATTGCCCATATACAGCAAATGCGATGATAAAGAAAAGATAAAGATAGGAAACAAGTCTATTAGGCAGAATAAAGAGCTAGTTGGTGTATGTTGGAAGCTGTGCTGTGTGGGAAGATTGTGCACCTACTGACTGATGAGTAGTGGCACTACTGTTAATCAAATTTTAAAGAAAATTCTTGTCCACTACTGCAGCAAGTTGAGACCCTCTTCTTGGGTTACAATGGAACTGCAATTTAATGCTTAAATCATGAGAAGTAAACTCTGTTTTAGCGTAGAGTGACAAACTTAGACCTAGAAAGAAATTACTTACATTGAAATCTGGGCTTATTTTCAGCGCTGCGTGTATACCGTAACATAATCATGGTTTTGCACTGCTTGCACAATAGAATGTGCATGTGGCTTGTTGAAAGTTTTTGGGGTCAAATTAAAAATGCATTTGAAACTTAAACTATGCGATTAAAGTGTGCAAATAGCTTTTGAAGTTTTCACCTTAATGTTTGTTCTTACTAAAGTTTTGCAAAGTTCTTTGTGCGAATTTGAAGTGAAAGTTTTTCATAAATAAGACGTGGTTGGCTAAAAACGAAAAAATGTATTTATATGTTTTCCATATCCGCAGAAAATATATTTTTACCTATGTACTTTGTATCGCTACAGGCATCAGTAATCCATAAAAGCATAGAATGGTTAGAAAAGAAAAGAAAATGTATGTCTACAGATGAAATGACAATTCAATACTGATGGCTTAAGTTTTTCTTCGTAAAGTAAGCCCAGAAAAGCCAAGAAGCAGTATGTATAAGACTGAGTACACAGAAACAGGCTAAATTCAGAGGTAGAGCGATCAAGGTTGCTACCTACCCAACACTTGTGCCAAATCTGTATACGTATACTTGTGCACAGTGAAGAAAGGGAAGGTAGACTGGGAAGGAAAATTTGTTACATGCATCTGTAAAGTGAAAGAGTTACCATTGTTGGTCTCCTTTGGAAAATCCTCTGAGATTGGTAGGATTGTGTGGTTAGCTGGTGGAGACCATGTGTGGGTCTCATCGGGTCAAGTCAAGTATTTCCTAAGTCCTTTCGAGTCTGACTTTCAGTCAAGCCAATCTATATAATACTAACAATAAGACGCAAGATAAGTCTCGCAAATCGAACTGATGTGACTACAACTCTCTGAAGATTTACCTGAACGAAAAAATCGAAAACTTGTTACCATACAAGAAGTTTCCCTTGTGAAACCTTGTGCATATTGTGTTTAAAAATATATTCGTATTTTTATGTATTAATCCAGGTTTTCTTTTGATATTAAGAGGATTACAAAAACTTTACTAATTGTAAGCAATAGCAAATTACTAAAATTATTCAATATACAATATGTAATTACGCAGTTGTATTATTTACAGCCAAATATAAACTAATTGTGGACTTAATCTGTGTAATCGCGGCGTGAGTAAATAACCACAAAGAAAGGATGCGAAATAATACCAGATAAAAGGAATAAAGACAAAAGAGAGAGTGAGGGAGAGTCTTATCGAATCTCAGTATGATGGTTAGCTTAGAGTAAATATTTTCGACTTCACTACTTTCACCGTACACTATTTGCGTTAAAAAAACAAAATGCATACTGTTAAGTGCAACGGAGAAAAGTCGAGAGAAATATATTACTTAGTAGCTACAGAGTAGCAGCCGGTAGTTCATATGATTTCCCACAGACCTTCCCACGTTGAACTCACCCTTGGAAGTCTATACACAGCTGAAGTAAACAATAAGCACACACCGATATCATATGAAAACTTCTTCGGGGTAAAAAACCATTCTTGTACGATGAAATGCAATAACCCTTTACTGATTTGTTGGTATATGCCCACGCACAAGAAGAAGACGAGTTGAGATGTGTGGGAGCGGCGTAGGAGCAGTGTACAGTAAGTACCTCTTACTTCCTTCCTTCCAGGTATATGTGCGACGACTCAAGCAACCTGAGTCTTCGTGAGGGAATCAAAGATTCTCACTCATCCAACTCTACTCAACTTCCGCCCTTCTTTCAACAGACAATATTTCATTTTCTCCACATTTCTCTCTCTACCACATTGAACAAGTCGTGTCTTTACTTCCACCGTGTACTTTTATACACACTTTCTCCAAAATTCACATAGCAAAAAACGAACGAACCCACACACGTACAGACAACACTACTGCATAAACCCTCGTGAGGGTTAAAAACGCTCTTTTATATCTACGCACGTACAGATATACTAACGTCTCCATAACAAAATGTTAACTTCCTGAAACTATCCTTGTACATTTTTCTGGTGAACAGAAAATGAATTCCCAAGATGCTAATGCGGTGCGACAATTTAAAGTCTTCCACAAATGTGAGAATTGGAAATTACAAATTTTCAGTTAGGAAACTTATTCAAGCAGAATATCTTAATTGAGTAATTCATGTATTTTCTAGGAAGTTTTAATGGAAGCAATAATGGAAGGCAATAGAAAATCTTGCTGACCAGCTCTGAATATACTGGATTTTATAGCTTCCTGGTGTTTTGTATACTAGAAGCTGTCTGGCCTTTAACAGATTCAATGGGAAAGGTTTGTGGCGTGTAAAGTACTTATTGGGATGAAACTGACATTACTTCTGGCTGCAGCACACTGGTGTATGTACTAAAATATATGTGTAGTGAAATGAATGAGAATGCAAGCCCTATAAAAGACACAATACACAATATACAGCACATTATATTACAACATACCACATGTGACTGAATGGTAATGCTCGATAGAGGCTACTCCATGATGATCCATCATTTCCTCTAAGAAGCTCCGATTTATGGACCATTATGGGAGAATCTTATCTGAAATCTTTCTAACCCTTTAGTCAGGACAGCGCGAAAAGAAGAAAGAGTGCAGCTGAGAATTCGTTTCATTGGCTCAACAATGCATCATCGTATATAGTAGTCATATTATTACAGTCCGTGCATTACAGAAGCTTTACAAGTTTCCCAGTGTGCAGTTAGTGCAGAATACATGCGTAAATACAATTCAGGTACACTGAAGAAGGAAGGCGGAATTTATCCTCTGCCACGGTCACCAAACAATACCAATGCATGACATGACTTTTGGTTTACTACTTTAAATGCAGAGCAGCGTAGACTTATGTATGCACATATAAATTGACAGTATACGGAAATAATGACTACATTACTTGCAGAAACCCAGCGGAATTATCTACTTGTTATACAATGGACAAGAACGAGGTTCTAACGTAAACCCTCACGTTTATTCCACCAAATGACAATGAAAAGCATATTGAATGCTCTTTTTCAGCAGTAACAATGTAGCCGTCTGAGAAAACATGTGCTAATTCCAAGCATAAAATGAACTACATCGTTTAGGGCTAGCTCACAAAGAAATACACCTTAATTTACTTATTCTTTCTTGAATAACCTTGAATTATTCGTATGGAAGTGGATCAAGCCGATGGGGAATTCAATTGAAACAGCTAGATGTTTTAGTATAGGCATAGTATCTTGCAATAAATAAGTTTAAACTACTGCGTAAGAGAAGCATACACATATATGTAATCTCATATAGCTGTCCACTCAAATTGCAGAATATAAACCAGCTAAGGAACTTCATATATGTTTGTATGTGGGTATTATCCACTCCCAATTTTAACTACAAAATATGATTTTAGTGGCTGCCATTTCATTGCTGCTCGCTGCTGCAAACTATAATGAAGGCACTCAAGAGTGCACTAACGGTAGCTTTCAATTCATGCATTGAATGGCTGCGTAATTTCCATTCACTAGGAAAACAGTTTTCCAACAATGCACCTTCGGATAATGGAAATGCTGATTGTTAAAAACTTCAACTGATTAAAAGCAGGACATTATCACGACTACTATTACTCACCACATGTACCACTCTATGGAATAGTAAAGCATGCAAAAACACGACAGCAAATATATTTGTGTAGATAGCAAGCACTTGTTATGAGGATACTTCATCAAATCACTTTCTAGGAGAAAAAATGCTATATTTTATGCGTTGGTGTAAAGTTGCAAGTTTGTAATACGCCCCTACCTACATACATATCATTAATCTGTAATAGAAATTTGTCACGTTGTGTCGACTAAGTTGTTGATTGTTTGTGTCATTTATCTCTCATGTAAAAACTGTCACAGGGTGAAGAAAAGCTTGTAACTTTGCACTTTTGCACACACTTTACATTTGTAAACAGTAAAATAAACAATAAATTCTCCACCTCATCTAATCCACCACTGCAAATGCAAAATTATGGAGTAATAATTTCTCTAAACGTTTATCTTTTGACAAATATTCAAAACGAACCTTTGGCATTATCTTTTATGGAGTAATTGAACACAGTAAAAATTTGCAACAAAATTGCCTTTGCTTATCTCGTTGAATTAGAGTTCACATTATACAGTGTGTTAAATTGCACGTAAAAAGAACAAGCAGTATACATTATTATTATTATGGGGCAGCTGAATGCATAGCAAATGCCCTAAGCGTGCTTCTATCTTGCACATATAGCAATATTCATTCCTACTATCTTACATTGAATTTTTAAAGAAAATTAAGTATATGTACCATACCTACTAGCTAATGCATGAAATCAACTGAAAGACGCCATAGTAGTAATTCTTTGCACAGTACATTGCATTTACTTGCAAATTCAAGAGCCCCATAAAAATTCTTGTACATTGCCTGAATCTGAATTTTAGTGAGTTGACTTGAGTTGAGTGACGGATGAGAGCATCATGTACTTGCATGATAAGTTTGTCCTAGTAAGAAGAGTGCGAATTCTATGTAACCTCACTGCACACTGCTCCCAACTGCTCACCACCAGCCACCAAGCCACTTGCCCATGTATCACATAACACAACATCAGCCCTGTCCGGTTTCAAGACTTTTTTTAGTATGCATGCTGCATTGTGCGTTATATTACATTACAGCGATAATCTTGTTTACATACTCGAAGCGAGATCTCATCTGTGTGAGCAAATTGTGGACTCCAGTGTGATCAAAGGATGTTGTAAAATACGTCAGTGTGCAGTAAATAAGAGAGCTGCATATATAACGAATGTAATATTCACTAAATATTGGCTTATATCGCGCCATCTGCGTACACTGACTACGTGCCAATGATTTTTATTGCAAAATTGAACACTACCTGTGCACAACGTCTTCATATGCAATTCTGTGGACGTGTTATAAGAACTGTAAAAAATATATACAGTTACAATGATATGATACAGAGTAAAAGATATCTGGCCGAATCTCTGACTGACTCACTGAGAACCTCTTTCGCGTCTCGTCCGATCTTTTGCCCGAAAGTGTGGCCTTCCCCATGCTAATTTTTGAGATCTTGTTGAGATGTTGAGTTTAGCTCTGGGGTTAAATATTTGCTGTAGATTTGTGATTATTGGTATTGTTTCTTTGTGTTGAGACAGCTACAGAGTTGAAGTTGCATCATTTTACATACATAATGCAAGTTCATTTTAAATTACCTGCCTGACTACGATTTACTGTGCTGATGTGCTCCTTGCAATTAGATAGTATCAGCTGCACAAGGTACTAAAGGCTGTTTAAGTTAATTTGATTCACAAAAATTTAAAAAGAATATTTAGTTTCCCTAAAGTACATACGTATACAGTTATACAGCCCAAAAAGTACAATAGTTGAAATTGGTGCTTTGTTTGTTTGTGCTAAAATGATGAGCATATTATATAATAAATGTAAGAGAGTAAAGGGCAGGTAAGTGTAGTGCTGTTTCCCGCATAGTAGTGTATAAGTAAGTACACAAGGTAAATATCAAGTCCCATCCCAACCATCCCAGGCGATGGCATCGAGAGCGAAAATTTTTTGGCGAATGAGAATGAAGAGCCCCATAATTAAGATTAACGACCTGAGATCGTGAAAAATCAATGAGAGCTCAAGTTTTTCCACAACTTCCACCATACACACAGAACATGGTAGTCTTAACTTTGCTACTGTTCCTGGAGTTTACTACAAAAGCTTCCCTTGTATTATACGCCAGAGCTGTGCACTTCTCACTCACTCAACTCTGACTCTATAGAGAGAAGAGAGAGAGAGAGAGGAGAGAGAATAGACAACGCACTCAACTGCCATGGCTATATATGGCATGTCTCTGGTGTTTGTATGTACTTATCAGTGGTGTGGTAGGTAGTATGTAGTATACAAGACAGTGGAGGCTCTAAATTCTCCAAAAGTGACTGTCCTCAAGAGTAATCACGGTTCAGTGTGTTGAAGGAAGCCTTCTCTAATCATCATTCCCTCTGCACAGCACGAAGCATACAGTACACTTACAGAACTCGAGATTCAACTTGATCTTCAGGGAAGAGACGAACGATGGAGATATTCTCATTCCTTTTCCTCTCCTTTAAGTTAACAACCACGCCAACTGAACTGAACCAAAAGCAACCATAAAGAATGCTATAAATGGAATAAATAACTTCCAACAAGGGAAAAATCCTTAGAAATGAGAAGGACAACTCGAGAGAAAGGGAAGATTTTCTTTTCCTTTTGCTCTCTGCTTCCTTATTCTTCCATTTCCAGTCCCACTGTCTTTTTTCCAATCTGTGCGTTTAGGTGTCCCGAGAAAGCCTTAGTTTCCTTGGAAAAAAATCTTCTAGCAAGCAATCCTCTCTTGTTTGGATCCGTTAGCACTTCACAGTTACGAAGAAAATCACTGTTTTCCATTTCATCTAATAGGTATAGATGTTATGGTATAGATGTGAAAACATTTTTAAATACTCACACACATTATTATACTGGTACACATTATATCAATGCGTATTTACATTGTGCCTACAGAAATCTTATGCAATGGCGGAAGTAAGGATTGACCAAAGTTTTTCTGGTGATGTGATGAGTTGTTAAGGTACTATCTTTAGAATGGGCTCCCTATTTTCATTTCAGCGAAATTATTTGATTCTTCTTTTCTGTTCTGTTCACCTCCAGCGTCAGTTCGAACCCAAATGAGAGAAAACTTATGGCTCGTCTCCAATCTTCGTCTAAGGTAAGGTACATTCTACATAGCGTGTCCTACGTATATGAACATACATACTGAAACTATGTTACTTAAGATAGACAATCAGAAAGGATAGACGACACTTTACTTTCAACTTAAGCCATTACTACACTTATGCAGCTAAATACCTAATACGAGTATACTACTATATATAGAGGCTATATATGGGTATAGCCTCTCTCTCGTGTATAGGGAACTGAACTGATTCTCTCATTTTGGTTCACTTGAGTTTATCATGCTGCGAAAGAGATTTAGTTGCGTTAACTTGAGTTGACTTAACTTCTCCCTTGCTTGGCTTGGCTGACATGACTCGTTGAATCTAATAAAATATCTTTCCTTTGATTTTCCCCAAGTTTTTCAAAGACTAATCGAAAGTTTTTGCGACAAATTCTGCCCTATAAAGAGTTTCAAAAGCCATTAATGATTTTTCCTTTTAACATTCTGTCAGTGCTACTCAGTCTCAATGCTTATCTGCTTCGAAATTCAAATTCATTTCACTTTCTTCCAGGTCCTAGTCCTCAGGGTGTTACTACTACACATATGTATTAACGGGCAATGCGCAGATATGTATACGTTGTACGTACATAAAAGTACCAACACATTCTCATGTGTACGAATTGATTCTTACAGCTGGTTTATAGACAGTACACAGTCAAATCAACAACGCTCTCCACTCTCATATCATTAAATGTGAAATTAATCAGAAAGGAAAATTAGTTCTTCATCTTTACTCGTCATTACTCACCTCTAATGTCGTAAGTGGATTGTAATTAGCTGTATTTGTAAGTATAACTAATCACACATTTCTAAGTGCAATAGTAGAAAAGTGGGAATTTCACTTAATATCAGTTTAAACTTTAAGTACTATTCCATGAAAGATTAAGTATTAAAAGTAATTAATATGCTGGAATGAACTGTCCCAGTATATCTTAAACTGCTCATTACATCTTCTAAATATATGAAGTAATTCGGGAGATAAAGTTGAAAAATTCCCTAAACTTTTCCTCATATTTAATACTCGTATAGTAGACTGCAGAAGCTAAAAATGCAAGCTTGAATGCACTCATTCCCCATTTCTGCGGTTGCATCTATCCTGTAAGTTGCGTGAGCCTTACGTTTAATTTTCTCTCGTCTTCCCAGTATCGCTCGCTCTCTCTGTGTGAGTCTGAGCTAATTAAAAGGCTGTTAATTTTCCGGTGGTGAGAGTGTCTTGCTTCCCTTCCACCGTCCAACCATCCCAAATCCCAATCCCCAATTCCATGATGCGTTTATTCCCCGTTTCTGGCTCTCCTTCTCCTCAGTCACTGATATGAAGGCGGATTCCAGTGCAGACAAAGTGCAGATGAACATGCATTTCAACTTGGTCCGTAACATATCTGTGCTTCAGCAATAAAGCTTGAATAACTACATGAAATTATTCACGAGCAATATCTACATCATAGAAAGATGCGTGCAATTGCTACCTAATTTAGTGCTACGAGAATTTCTACTTCTGTGGATCTGCAGTAAATGTAAAAACTTTTGAAGAAGCTTGAATCTAGTCTCTCTTGGATTCTTCCCTCATTCCATCCCATTGCTTCTCCTTGCTTACCATTGCTTCCCCTCCACTCGACCATAAAGACTCATCTTCAGCTTGAAAAGCACAAATCATGGCAGAGAGGGCATTAATCAGCCAAATATCATAACGTAAGTGTAATAATAACACGTACCGCATATAAGTAAGACGATTTCTCCAGCTACTAAATTAAATATATAAGTATATAAGGAAACTCTCTTTCGTGTATTCCACTTTATTGGTCTGTCTGTGTCTGTGTGTCTGTGTGTGTGAGTGTGTGTGTGTGTGTGTGTAAGTGCACTTAGAGGGAAAAAAGGACTGCCAACTCCACTCTCCACTCAACTACCTTAAGTAAGACGAAGAATATAGTAATTATCAGAATGAAGACGATCATCATAATCATCAACTACTCAGTTTTGATGAGTATCGTAACAACGTAGCGAAAGAACAACAAAAGCAATATAACACACTATATACAGTTTACATCACCATCATTTAACAATACATTTCGTCATTATTAGTCAGGAGTCTCCCAACAGACCAGCTCCGTTCATGATTCAATTCGAAGAGGAGACCAAACGAATTCTCTCTCCGATCAAGAAGACTCTCTGCTGGCCCGTATTAAATACGGAAAAAAATATAAAGATAGTTAAGCTACTGCTACCTACACCACTCACTACTTCTCCCACAATATACAGTCAATCTTCTCATCTTATTAGGATCAAAGTAGAGGCGAACCCTCATCACCAATATTTTGACCACACGATTTTCCCCACCCTAATTTTTCAGTTTCCCATTTATTTACTGTAGGCAGAGTCAAGTCTTTTCTAAATTGTTCCTAACTCTCAAGAACATGCACTTAATAATCCCATTCTCTTGCTACTCCTCTTCCAGTACATATCTCGTATATATTTCAGTAGTAAGCAACCAGGCGGTTTGAACGAGACAAGAAAGTCTATTATATCATATCTAATCTCTCACACTTAATATTGTAAAGTAGTTAGAAGAATCTTCGCTGCTGTCAGGGTAAGAGTTACTTTCTTTGGCTGATGATATGATGATGCGGGTTGCTTCTTTGGCTGTGCTCTCTGATCACGATAAAGAAAACGAAGAAGTAGTCGCTCTGTAGTATTGGCAGGGGCCGCTACTTTAAGTATAAGCACAGCAAATATGTTGTAATCGTAAAATAGAAAGGCGAAGAAGCCAGGGCTGGCATTGAATGTACACTCAGTCAGTAATCATACATACGTCGATGGAGTCGCTTAAGTTTTTTTATCTTTCTTCTTCACTTTATTTTCGGAAGGCCATTTTTTCGTTTTCCCTCGCACTCCTCTCCACTCTGCACACAATCATCATCGTAATAATAACTATGGCACAGTCAGTCCAGTCAATCCTAGCAAAACCAATGCACAGATCTTGGTTGACACGAGAGGAAGCGAAGTAATATACAAATACAACTATAAATTATTTTATATTGTTGTAGACGTATCATCCATACATTCATATTTGTGTGGCAGAAGTCAATCTATCTTATTCGTGCACATGTGCACATGTGAATACAATAGACAGAGGGAAGACCTGTCTTGATTTGATTTGGAGTACACACACAGTGTATCTTTTCTATTCTATAGAAGGAATGTGTTGAGCTGTTTGGTGTGATGTTGCTTCAAGTTGAATTGTCGGCTAGTCCGGTTTATTCACTCGGATCAGACCAGATCAATTTTTTTCATTTAATTCTTAGTTAGCCACTATATACTTTCCATATTATGATAATATGACCATATTGCTTTTGCAACTACTACTATGGCTGGCTCATATGGAGTAAGTGCTTATGTGTGTAAGCGTAAAAAGTATGTGAGTTCATTTCAGTAGTGAGATAAACTTGATTCACCATACTTTTTAATAATATGACTTTGTCTCATCCGTCTCTACGTATATATATTATATATAGGCACTTTCAGAGTTAATGTGCTTACTACCGCTCCATTGGGCACACAATCAACTTCCACTTGGAAAAAACGATGGATGCACAAATTTAATCCATAACACAGTGTTATGCACAGATGGTCTATTTACTACTTTTCGCCAAATAACTTTTCCTTACTCGTTTAGCTTGATTCGAGCGCCTAGCTGAGCTTAGTCGCGTTTCTGTATAATATCCTCTTAGCACTCCCATTACATTGCAAGACAAAAGTAGCATTAAGTGGTGGTTACATTCAAAAGGCGAATTTTGACACTGCGCCTACAGTCATAAAGGCATGGCACTCCTCCACACGCAAATTTTCCTCGATGCCATTTCCCTTGTCTTGCGTCCACACACAGGCAATTTTTACTGGAAACTCGTTTCGATTGTTTGCATCAGTTTCATTTGACCACAACAGCACAACTGGAGGGAAAGTAATATGAACTCTAGCCGTTTATTATACGCTTGTGTAGTATTTTTTATTATTGTAAAGTTCAAACACACAGAACTCTCTACTCTAAATAGGGACAACAAACTTTTGATAGTAAACATCCTTACGTCTGCACACTATTCTATTTGTAAAGCAAGCATTGCCGTCGGCTACCACCGTTTTTCCTTTAGAATTCATCCAAAATGTTAAGCATAACGTAATTATGGTAACACAACAGAAAATAACATTGTCTCGAAGAACCTGCAGCTTCCCAAAGTTCTAATGGGCATTGGGACGGGTCTGAAACTACTTGATTCTCTAGAGGAACACACAAGTGAACAATGTGTAAAATATGATTATGCGTAACACACATACATGCGTTAGCTCTTTACTCTCAGAGCTCACTGAAGTGCGTCGGTTACTTATGCTTACACCACAGTGCATTCAAATAATGGGATGGCTCTCCATGAAATGAAACGGTCCGTTCCCATCTAATACTAAACGTGAACAGTTTCCCAAGTCTACACAGAAAATTCTATCTTCAAGTCCAATCGTCCATATGTGACTCTCTGTGGAACGAAATAACAGAACAGGAGTAAAAGAGTAGAAAACAGCAGCAGCCAAGTAGTACTACGTGGAAGTGTACAATGCTATATACTCACACACTGTTATGTAGTAGTCAAAAGTAACCAGTCAAGTCTTGCAATGTCAGTCAGTCTCCCTGACCAAAACAGGTTTCACGGGCTTCGTCGTCGTCGTCTTCTTCTTCTCTTGAATCTCGTTTGAACTTTTCCTAATAGCCACTGTACTTCATCTCTCCTCTCTTCACTTACATATACCTATGCATCCCATTATAATACGGACTTCTTTTGCATAGCACTGCGCTGCTGCTTCTGGAGACAATGCACAGACAAGCTGCGCTTTGGTATGTGATATGTGCTAAGAAATATGTACATACATACACACAAGTTTAAAAAGTGTTGCCTACTGCTGCTGTCGTCCCGAACACATCTGCATACGAAAAGCTAAGTCAAATAGTGAATGCCACTCTGTGAGAGAATCGCCTTTGATAGGAGTCAGGAGAACTCTCGGCAGGACTACCACAGCACCAAAGTCAAGTCAAGTCAAAGCCACTAACTCCTCAGCCACTTACTCAGCTTATGTTCGTAGTTCTGAAGAAAAACCTTAGTTGACCTTTTGGAATGTTTTCCTTTTTACGTTACCTGCTGCTGCACACGTATCTGTGTGCGTAAACTGTCTACCTACTACTATCTGTATACATACTACGTAATAATACATAGTGGACTCTACCCAGCATCTTTTTTATATTTTACCTACTTCTACACTACTATTCAATCCATTCAATTGCATGCGCTTAATCATTGAAGAAATGCATCGCTGTCACACATAGAGAGGAATCGTTGGATAAAAAATAAGATTTACTACGAAAATAGATACCTATACGGAAAGCGTCCAAAAATTAGCAACAAGAAAATCTAGTAAAAATCATAATGTTGCTGCTGTGTTTCTGTTGTTAGTATTCGTACTTGTAGTGTACGAACATGTAATCTAAGTGCCTGCGTAAGTCACGTTTCCCATTACATCCCGTAAATTGTATTCACACGTCCGACGACATACTGTGCTGCGATAGTAGGTTATTGGTAAAGTGGGAGTGTGAAGAATAGTTGAGTCTGTGACAGGTTATATACGTACATAGTGGCCTGTATAGTAGGCAAATTTAATAACACAATTGCTAATAGTCAAGTCAGATGCAACTCTGTATAGTCTTTATTCAGCCAGAATGAAGTACTACCAAGTGCATGTTGTTGCCCTATATAATCCAACGTATCTAATTTTATTCAAAGATTTTTTTTAAATTGCTAAACATATTCTACAAAATGTTAGTGCATTGACCGTTGATTAATACCAGATTAGGTATGCAATAGGTAGTAGAAATCAATAATAATTTTAGTCATTTAGAAGAATTAAATATTAATAATACGGACAATGAACCTCGATGCATTGCAAATCACTTTTCGTTGGAAAATATTTTTTGCTTTACAACCTAAGTACAACTGACAGTTGTTTTATATTTGCATGTTATACAAAACCATTGAAAGGAACCGGAGACAGACAGACAGACAGACAGAATAAAAACAATTCCCCCACTCAATTAAATTTTCTACAACTACTCATGCTATGTAGTATGTACGTGAACTAATTGTAAATGTATTCAGAGAGTACATTATGATATAGGAAAAACTTTCACTGTGAAGTAGCATACATTTTATGGATTTAATTAGTGTAGAGACTCTCTACAAGAGAGAGAGAGGAAGCAGAGAGCTGGCTGCATCTGACTTGAGTGAAAGGAAAAGTTAAACGAACTCACGATCGTGAAAACGGGCGTCTCTTTAGTCAAATCACGATTACCTTCGAATACTCATTTTACTGACTCTGTGTAATCATGTCTTAACAACTAGTGAATGAAAAGTTGAACGTGGAAAAAAAGTTTTACTCTCTAACTAAATGTGTAGGATGAAAGACACATCTAGAGTGCTTTGTATTTACATTAGAGAATAACGTAGTGCTCGATACTATTTGCATGTAATGTGTTAAAGGAATCTCTTATTAACTTTATAAAAATTGTTGTATTGCTTTAAAGGGTACGCAATACTAACTCACTCTAATTTTGTCATTGACACTAATTTAGCAGTTTAATGACGAGGCTTCGTAGAGAGTTAACTGTGAGAAACGTATACTTACACGCAATCATGAAAGTACAGACGAAAGAATAGTAAGTGTCGAAGAAAAAGAAGCAGCTACCTTGCACTTTTTAATTTCCCAATTAAAATTCATATCCTCATGTCCCAATGGAGGGAGAAATTACTCCCAGATCAAATAGCACTGTGAGACTATATGGGCACTGTCTACATTTTATTACATTTTGAATTGCATCGCAATTCACATTGAATGACTTCAGTTTGACTTGACTTATTCCTCACAGTGCTTACTGTTGTATCCCTCTTCCTCTCTAAATTTCCAAATGAGCATACCTCTTTCTCTCTCTCTCTCTCTCGCTCTCGCTCACACTTTACAACTACTTTCATTCTCCGCCATTACTATCAGGAACTCTAATACCAGTAGACCCACTCACATACTCCATTCACATTCCTACCTTCGCAAGTTATCTCATGACTTTGCTAGGCAACTCTTTCGTTATTACAGAGCATTGCGCACAATGGCATAACCGCATCGAATCGACTAGTGCGTAAGTAGAACTCTAGAGTACTACAAAACAAAATAAACGGCTGTATAAACTTTACTTAAAGTGGACTTAACCGTTACGTATGGTTCACTGATCAGCATTCCCTTTGTTCCCTATTGTCCACAAATAACATACGGCATTCTTTAAAGCGATCTTTTTTATAAATTTATTCAGTTTATACAAAATCGAGGTCAATAACAAGAAATTGAAATTACGGGGACAAGAATTAAAAGTAAAAGTAGTTTTTAGAATTGCAGTAATAAAAGTGGGCAACATTTATTTCCAAAGAGCTAGCGCGAGCAAAAGAAAGTTGCGAAGTGCAAACCTGAATCCATGACTTTTACATGTTCCTTGCTGTCTCGGCATAATGCTTACGTAACAAACATTCAACTCGTCAGAAAAGGTCAACTTTCCATTTCGTTAGTAGCGTTGCATTACCAATACAGACGCCCACTCAAAACTTTTCAATTCCTAATTGAGCTCTTACCTGACTGATTTAACTTTGTTTTTGTGCGGACTACTTACTACTAACTGCATCCACATCACATATAGGAATGAAGATCCATGGTGCTCCCCTTTTCAATATAGAAATACAGGATTTCCCTTTATTCCGTGTGTTTTTCGAGGGAAATGCACAATACGCAATGATAACATAATCTATCATGCACGCACACATGGTATTGATTATTAATTTTCTCTTCAGAGTCAGATTAATTTCCTATTGATTATCAAAAGCATATTAAGGCCTGGGAAAGTACACAAAGAAATATAAAAACCTCTCGGCCAGCAATACGTGCGTACTTAAGTAGTATAATAGTGCGTCAGTCAGTCCACGCACCCACACATAATATGTGTGTCATAGGTAAAGGTAAGCATACGGTACATGAGCATTAGTGGGGAAGTACTCATTTAGTAAATGAACGATGTCTGACGACGCAAAGCAATTTGTATAGGATCATTAGTTGACATGTCTTCTTTTGTTCTGGTGGAAATGGAACTAATATCCTATTGTTTTCGTTGCATAAAGGGTAGGTGGGTGAGTGCAGCACGTTTATTACAACAAGGCTTATAAGGTTAGCCTAATTGCATAGTTAGTTTAGAGTAGCTTAGTTTTACTACAAGAGCATATAGTTAATAGGCTTTGCAGCAAAAGTGACTTTGCTTCAGCATTTAGAAATACAAAGGGAAAGCCGAAACCTAAGAGGAACATATGCCGGCCTGTTTGCAATGTATGATAGTAGTAACTGCTTTCTGCGTGCTTTTATCTGTACCTCAAATGATCTTGACTATAGTGTGGATTTGGTGTTAGTTATGAGGAATGTAAGGAGAAAGGAGGAGAAGAACCAGCCTCAGATTCAAATTGTACATATTGGCAAGCGACAACGTATGGTCCGGAGAAAGCTAAGAAGGAGAAACCAAACGATGCACACAGTCTGGCTGTTGTACTCAAGCCAAAGACTACTGACCGTAAAGAATGAGCTGGAAATAGTGGGTGAGGTAGGCTCCTGACGCGATGAGAGTATTTTCATATATACATAGCCAAACATACATACAAGAGAGATACTGCTAAATGGGTGGATATAGTTCTCGGCTAAGTCTTTCATGGTATGAAAGCAACCCCGGTATCACTCCCAATAAAAGGTTGATATTGATTCAGCAAAGTTGCACGGGTGGAAGGAAAGAAAGCAATGCTTTTCCATTTCTCTCTTATACTCGTCCTTTCTTTTGGCACGACTTGAAGCTGCAGATCCTTGGAGTATTTCTTCTCTCTCTCTAGCACACAGACATAGGGCCATAGACAGGCCAAAAGGAGGAAGACAAGACAGATACCGCACACACACACACAACTTACACTGTGGAAAGTCACAATTGTATGTAGTACATAAGTAGGCAAGCGTAACAGAAGGAGACGATCTATATATGCGCACATAATGCAATATACGAGCCATGCGAACAGAATAGAGAGTAACATTCTGCACACCTTGTGCATATCTACTACTATACTACCACTGATATTATAAGAGCATCTGTGCCGGGGATATGTCTATTTTTCTTTCTCATTAGCCTACGTACTGCTGCTGATATAGTACAGCCACAAGAGAGAGGCACACACTTTCATCATACAATGTTTATTTGTATGCGAGCATGTTTGGTTAGCAGGTATGTCTGTAGACAAGAAAGTTAGAGGTTAGAAATAGACATGTGCGGATATGGCCGTGTACGTATACTGTTACACAGTTGCACTCTGCTATATCTATCAGTCGAGTTCATGTGTGCCAGTTATCTCTTCAGAGAAGACTCCTATCAAAGGAAGCTGGAATCAAGATAGAGCAGTAGAGTACAGTGGCGAGAGTGAGTGAGAAAGAAAAAGAATGAAAGGAAGAAGTAAAAAAGAAGAGTCTTTATTTCCTGAAGATTCTTCTCATAGAATGCTCCTGGTGCACATTTTATAGCTCTCATTAACCACCTTGTATTCACTCCACGCACCACCAACTCCCTAATACCAATAAAAGAAAGTTGGAAACGCACAAATCAAGACATCATGTTTTTTCGAAATGCTTATAGGATCTGCAATTTTTCAATTAATTTCTCCTTCACTATCCCTCTGCTATTAGCTCGCTACTTACCTCACATACTAAATACCAGCACGGTACTTTTGCACGTTCTCTGGCCCCTGAAACCGAAGCCTGTCTCTCTGTCTCCCGGTTCTGCCCACCTTGACTCAATAATACTCCTTGGGGTACTTTTCTTCAACTCTTTCTCCGCACCAGCCCGTTAACGAATTTTAGTGGGGGTAGTAGTACACAGTTAAAACTACCAGAGATCCCAGTCTATGTTCGAAGCATCTAAAAATACATATCTGTGTCTTGACTCAGTTGCTAATTGTGAGTACATGAGCCGATACTAACAAGAAGCGTTACGCATTCGCAGCAGAGGATGAAGACTTTGTGCTGCGAACGTGTTTGCACATATGTATGGATGTTCTTTTTAGTGCAGGGTGTTGCAAAATTGAAGAAAATACAGTAAGAAGCAACCGATGCTGTGGATGTGGACTGACCCATTAAATTAAACAAGAAAGGTGATTAAGAGAGCAAACACGAGACAAGTATAGACTGTAGTGTGCAAAGAAAACAAATTGCTCTAGTCATTTTACAAAAGTCAATGAAGATATATGGGTGGAGTATTTAGACAGTGAAATGCCAAAAAACACACAGCCAGTCTCTGAACGAATGCAGCAAGCGTATAGCAAGCAGTTGCAGCTGACACAAGTGTTAATCGACAAACCTTGTTTCTGTCTTTGCATCTTTTCTTCACCTTCTTTCTTCTTTTATATACAGTGGGGAGAACACGTAGGAGCACTGCATTAGATCATAGCCATACCAGCCATCTCCTCATCCCGCTGTTCCAGTGCTTACCGTACGAGGTGTATATACATCTAGACACGTCTACTACAGTGGTGTAGGTTCACAGCAGTTGTGATGTGGTACTGTGGTTCGTTTTGGTTTAACTTTAGCTTTGAAGCTATACGAAGCCACAGAACCCCAGAGAATAAAAAACTAAATGGCTTTTTGATGACTGTCCCAGTTCAACAAAATCGAGTTAACCTCCTCCTTCTTTATTCTCAACTACACTAACACCACCAGATAAACTGTAGACTCCAATGTGCACTACATCCAGACTATAACAGACCAAAGAAACGAGTCTAGGTAGCTAAACTGTTTCACTATACGATATATCTTAATACTTTAGGTTGCACAAAGTCAACTGTTTATGCTTCGGTTGCTTCTTGACTTTTCTTGCTCAGCTATTAGCTGGCATAGGCTTACATATAAAAGTATGACTTTGCGTAATAGAAGAAATGGAAAAAGTAGCTATACAGTTGGTCATACAGAGCATAATATGTTGTAGTCAGCATCTGATCCTGAGACTAAACTCTTCTTGCTGCAGTAACAGTGCAGTGTAATTGTATGGTGCGTCCACACAACCTAGACCTTAGCAAAAGAACAACAACTACATACGGATGCACAGAGATTCGTTTCAGGTAGTGTTTGCGCTAATGAAGGATTCTTCAAATTTTGTGCAAACTTCCTAATGTCATTCTTGGTACGGCACATATTTATTCAATTATTTAGAGAGAGCAAAACGAACTTGTTTATAAGTATTTAGTGGTAAATATTATCAATGAGATGCAGATTAAAGTAGAAATTCTGAAATGTCAGGTGTGACATGTGGGATGCTACAAAAATTTAGAAATTCCTTATGCCGCAAAGCATGAAAGAAATATCTTGACAAGTGTTTCGCACCTAAAATTAATTTTGTGCTACACATTTCGCATTCAAGGTGTGCATTCCCACATTTCCCAGACAGTGTGGTTGTGCGAACAAGTAAAAAAGAGATTTTATGTGTTATGCAGGTACGTAGGTGCACCCACTACACAAATAATACATTTCCATCTGCATTCCAGCACGAATTGTAGACGGGATTCGATACTAAGGATTTCTACAAAGACGTTCACAGAGAATCGAGTCGGAATGGTAAATGTGACATGAATATCAAATCGGCAGTGCACCGATACAGGAAAAAATGTCAGAGGACAGTTCAAAGCAAAACATTATTACATTATATACTGTTAGAGACTAGAGAGCTGTCTTGTCTTCTCTGTTTACATATTCTCGTTGCATTTCCCTACGTTTCTGCGACAGAAATCCTTCTGTATCCATGCACTAAATTGAATTGAGCTGAGAAATTGTAAATATGTGGGAAACCCAGAGTGGTAGCAAGTTGACAGTGCAGATATTTACTACCAATACAACAAACAAGTAATACACACACAAAGCGTTTTTTAATCCACTCCTCCATGTCTCGAACGGTGCGATGGCACCTCTTTCCTCATCTCTGTGACTTTAGAACAAGTCAAGCACATTAGCATGAATACCACGCACAGAGAACCATCTCTATACACTTAGATTGTGTGTATGTATAGTGTGCAGTTTCACAAGTGTACAAAGATATTTTTCTTGACTTTAGTAGAAAAACTGAAAGTTAACAATGTTGAGTGTTTTGTTTGCATTTATAAAGTACAAGGGCAAGTTAGGGCAATAAAGAGTCAATGTATCATTGTCATCATCATCCCCATACGCAACAAACAGTTGCGCACTTACGAAAACATATCTTGGGCATCTGTCTTTAGGCTGTGAATTGTACAACAACAACTACTACTACTACCATAGAAGAATACAGCGGATGAGGCAAAGATACCAAAGGAGAGGCATCACACTGAAACGAGTCTTTTCTTTCTCTTATATTTACACACAAGTCAACCAGTCGCCTCTTTGCTATGTAATAGTATGTAATAATGTAACGCCAGCTCACGTCTCTCTGAATGCTCATATAACTGCAGTGCTGACGAAGAAAAGTATGTTTGTAACTGCTGAAGAACTTAGTAAAATAAAACTCACCAGATGTTTACGTTTATGTCGCTCATCTCATTTCATCTCATTGTTAAATGTTTCTTCTCTGTATAATATTATATGCAATGTAAGGAACGTTCGGGACTTTAAGTAAAATAGACATACATCCCACTAGTGACTATATAGTGGATATAGGCGGAGACGGACGCGTACTTAACTAACTTCTATGTAGCACTCCACTCAATTTTGCTTGCGTACTTACGGACACATTACACGAGAGACGTTGCTTTATTGTTTGTACTCATCTTAGGCAAATAATAGTGAGTACTCACATCTCATCAGTATCTGTCTGTACATGGGACGAGATGAGACGAGAGAGAGAGAGAGAGAGGAAATGAACAAATGAATAAAATAGAAAGACCAATGACTCGAAGGGTTGCACACATAGTGTCCTCTTATCCAATATGAGACTGCGTTCTATGAGAATAAGTAACTTCTTAGAGAGAAAAGAAGCAGTTTTTATGTGTCTAACAACGTACAGATAAAATGTGAAGATACAATGTATGCATTCATGTGTGCCGTACAGTCCGACAAGACAACTATTGTCTGCTTGAGTAAAAATGAAGTGTGTGCAAGATTTCTTACAGTAGAGGTAGATGATACAACTGTGTGGTATACGAGCGCAGAGAATTAGCTTGAGAAGGAAATTTGAAGAATCTACACAACCATGGATGTGTACAAACTCAAAACGACCAGTTACAATTTCAGGAGGAGGTGATCCTACATTAAGGTATCTTAACTTCACATGGTTTGAGTCGTTTTAGTTGAGTCAGTGGATTCTAGTGAATTGGAAAGAATTAAAAGAGACTGGATAAGTAATAGTGATTGGAAGTGAACTGAACAACTGAAGTCAACTCAGTCACTGACTAGACGAGAAGAGACTAGACCAACAAGTTTTGCTCCTGAAAGAAGCTGAAAAATTAAAAGAGGACGAGTAACTATTTAAACCAACATAAAAGACGATTAAATAAAAGCCTGGAGGATATCGTTCTAGGGAAATGTTCTCTCTTTTCTGATGATGTTTTTCCCTGTTTTACATGCCTTAGGAATTCATATATTTTCATCTCTGCTGCTTCACGAGTAAGCAATTCCAATTTGTTTCAGTGAACTCACATAAATAAAATAATTCTGTTTTATAAATTATGCAACTTGTAGTAATTAAATATTTAAACATAGTGAAAGAATCACCAACAATGATCCATGAGGCAATTGTGTTTATATAACAATTTTGGTGCTTATTTCCACTATTCCAGTGAAAAAGAGAGAAATAGCCCTGAAATGCAATGATTTCAATGTCAATGTCAAATTGAAACCAAAAAACCACAAAGCAAACAAACATTTTGGCAACCTTTAATGAGACGTAACGCAAACATCCCACATATATTCTTCTGTAATGCAACGCATGCATCCCAAAGTGCTCTAACAGATCCTTTTTGTGCATTATAGGGAGAAAAACTGTCTACTGTTAAGTATCCCTCTCTACGATGTAGGAACAACAAAAATGTGAAGATGCAGAAGATAGTGGATAAGAGAGGAAATGAAAATAAAGGAGTCAGAGAGCCAGCGCACAAAGATTGAAGAAGTATCAGGATTCCTGCATTTTTTATAGAGTGAAAACAGATAAAAGATAGGCAAGCATATAATGGATGCCAGTTGACTGTTTTCTGGTGTTCTCGTTGATGGGCCCACTGCCAACTAGGTAGCGTAGTGTAATACTCTGCTTACAGCAAAGATATCACTACTCTAGTGCAGTATTATTTCTTATCTTACATAGTCTGACTCTACACTTTATACCTACATACATATTAGTTAGAGATACTTGACTTTTAACTGAAGTCGCTCGCTCGTCGTTATATGTATTAGCTACCTAAATGCGTATTGTCTTACTTTGTGTATCGTGTCTCGTGTGTTTGTTAGGTGTTGTATGTATACATACTGTGGTGTGATGTACGAATGGTGTAACATGTGTAATCTGAAGAAGAAGCTCGCTACTATTGCAAACCCAATTCGATTGGACTGCCTGAGAAAGGAAAGGCACGGGAAAAAAGTTGCAGATCTGCATTTAAATCAATAGCCTGTATTTTCGACTACAACATCCCAACTACCGTCAACCTACCCACCACTCTGCTGCTCTGAACTTCTGTTGGTGTACATCAACATATTAACATATGTAGGTAGATGAGAGCAGATTTTGCACATTCAGTCTTTTACATCGTGACTGAGGATTCTATCTTTGATCTTGTTAATACTTCTAATCTGTTGTCTCAGTTCGTCAGTAGTGGGCTTGTGTAATTCCAATTTAAATTGTATTAGTGCTCTCGGTTCGTTTCCCCAGGCAGCTAAATACAATAGGAAAACTGCTACTACCTGCTCTGAAAAATTCGTTACTCCGAGATAACTCAGTGGACACAAATTGGAAGCTAGTAAATGCAGAAAGGATACACGAGTGAAAGAAAGGCTGTACACAAGGATTGAATGCTCACCGCGCGGTGCTGATAACAACCTCCTGTTTTGATAGACAGTTGGAGTTTATAATAAAAACCGCTCAGCAGATACTTCTGATGTCTGTGGGAAGGGTGCATGGCATAAAACATAACTTTAGTACTATGGAAGCTTCCCTCCTCGGTCTCTAGTGCAGGATTATGGATTGGTGTAATTTAGGACAATTATCGGCGACTTGACTTGAATGGTTTTGAGCTAAGCCACTCATTCCAGTTCTTTGTCCGTTCAATACCACCTTATCTAATTCATTTATCAGCAATAAGAAAGAACGTGCACAGGTAGGCCTGTAAATGAAGTGAATATAAGATTGGGATGACTAAAGACTTGTAAATAATCCAACTTGCATCAAATGCTTTTCTTCGATACGAGAAGGTAATCACAATTTTAAGGATGAGCACCTACAACTACAACAGATAATGAACGCAGAGCACTAAGTTACCTGTGCAGAAGACGTTCATATCGATGAGCATTTTTTACCAGATACCCCATTCAAAGATCTTTGTAGGTTTGGGCGACTACAGGTCCGCAATTTTTCTCTCACAGCTTTATGCATGCCATTGCATGTAATGTGAGTCAATATTATGCAACAGAAAACAGCATTTTATGGAAAGCTGACTGAAATGATTCCACTGAGTAATATTATTCTCCACAAGACACATCACAACATCAGCACTCAGTCAGAACACAGCAGCAGTCACTAGTCACTTGAACATGCAATATTCTTTTTTCTCGTTTCTCACATGTGAAAAGTGCTTAGGTGGTTGGCAGTTTCAAAGAAAAATCTGATGAGGCTTGGCCGACACTGATTGTTAAGTAACAGGTGAAGTTAGTTAAGTGAAATTCAATCAAACCAAAACTTTACCATGCGATTTTTCGTGCACTCATATTTACACCTCAATGGGCTCTCTACTTAAGCCAATAATTTACATTGGTTTTTATACTGTAAAATTCTTGAGAATATTATAACGATTCGTAGCCAATACAAAGTATTTGTGTGAAACCGCGTATTTTCCTATAGGTATGTACTAACTACGTTATCTCACATATGTGAAGAGTAAAATAGTCTTAATTCCCTACTCCCGAGACAGATACATATGTTACACAATGCATTGTACACTCGCGCTACACAATGCCAATGTCAAGGTTCCAATGAAATCTCCTCAATAAGCAAAAAATGTCCTTAATTCCCTACTCCCGAGACAGATACATATGTTACACAATGCATTGTACACTCGCGCTACACAATGCCAATGTCAAGGTTCCAATGAAATCTCCTCAATAAGCAAAAAAAGATGCCCCGGCTGCAAGGTTCACTTTTGTGTATACAATCCCATTCTATCTACTGGTGGGTAGTAGTAGCTCCTGAAAAAGCACAGGTGTTGCTTTGCTTTAGATCTCTTTTTGTCTGCGTGTCTACCATCCTATCTACATACATGCACGCTGCACATATGCACATCAGAAGGATACTTATAATATAGTTTCGTAAAAACAACTTGGTGCAGACAGGTAGGTAGGTATATAGTCAGCCCATCCACCACTATTCTACACTAGGTAGTCACTCACTCGGTGAGATTTTTTGTGACCACTTCTGTACATGTAATATTGTCCCAGTAGGTCGTAACTTTAATGCTATCAATATAAATAGTAATCATTGGGCTCGTTTCAATCTTCCACACCCAAGGGCCCACTGCCCTTGCTTTATCTCAAGGTTGTGTGTCCCTTTCCTAATGGTAGATGGAGTGGAAGCAGAATCCACGGAGATTCGGAATGAAAAATATTACATTCTCTTGTGTGTATTCTTAGAGATAGATTAGGGAGATGTGAGCAAGACCACAGAGACAAGTTACCTAAGAGTCCGTCACCGTCACATCTAAACATTACACGGTCAGACCAGGTAAAGTCAATGCATACCGATGAGGGTCAACTGAATAAAGTACATTTATATATATATATATATAAGTTGACTATATACACCTTACCTATTATGTACATACAGTGGGAACGAGGAGCACGAGAAAGAAACAAACGTAAAAGAATTGGATAGTGAAAAGATAGTGGCTGTAAAGAGAGAGACAGGCAAGACGACAAAAGTATGGATTTTCCATTGGATTTTATCTCGCCACAGGCCATCGCCATAGTCATTCTAAATATGTAATCGGGGAGCATAAGGAAAACCTTCAAAGAAGAGCATAATCAGCATCACTTCTATTACGGTCGTCTTCGGTCGGACTCTCTGTCCTGTCTCCTGTTGGTGATGTGATGCGAGCGTCCTTCCTTTTCCCATCGTAAATGTACTTTAGTGACTAACCTCAAACATTCCACTGTCCTCTTTTGCTTGGCATCAACGGGGAAATTATGTTTGGCATAGGATGGACATAGGAGCTAGAGGACAAGACCAGAGACCAAAACCAAAGTAAAATGAAGAAAGATTCGCCATACAGAGAATATACCTATACGACGACTAACTATTTCCACCGTTGGTAAGCATCTATTTGCAGTTTTGTCAGTCAAGAAGACACTAGTAAGTATGTGTCGTCTTGTGTGGCACACTCATTCGGTCGTGTCTACTCTACTTCTATCAGTAGATATACCCATGTCCTAAAGTAAATCTAAGATAGTAGGTATACGTACCTTGCCTGTAACTAGCAATCACTATAATAAGTTTATCCACCCAAGTCTTCTTACTTACTTTCTGGTCTGGGCAAGCTTTGCGAAACGGAACTCGTTTTTGCACCCAAGCAAACTCATTCACGTTAGGTTAGGTTATGAGAGCCATTCGCAAAAGGAAACTTAGGATTCCACTCTATTTGGTATTATTGTAAGTAATGTGCAATTGCGTGAAGAAGAAGACAGGAGAAAAGAACAGCAGCCGTGTAGTGTGTGTGTGTGTGCAGTAGTGCATCTTTATTTCATGTCTCTGAACTCTTCCTTTCAATATTGTATTAAATGGGAACGACTATGGATACGACCAGTGCTTCGCTGCTATCTCGTTGAGTAAACTGCGCAATATTGTACGTACAGTGGGACTGGTGTTGCCGATACGATCAAAATGTCATCATTCCACTAAACCATGATACGTTATTGACCATTGACCGTAATAATAATATTACTAGTTTTTTCTGCAAACACAGACGACATGACACAGAGTTAGAGAGAGAACGAATACTTTTCTCATGATCTTGTAAACAGAAAAACTCACCACATCACCAAGGCATTTGCATTGGTACTGATTCCATAAAGTGCAGTTAGAGATGTACAACTTTTATGTAAATATAAATACAGACTGCGTACGAATAGAAAGCTTTATATTTCCCAGTCCGTTATTTGTCATAATGGATTGGACCTTGGCAAAAAGCATAAAAGCTTGCGCCTTTTTTCTTCGCAATCCCATCAGCGTCTCCTCTAATGGATTTATTTGGTTTTGAGCTTCACATAAAATCTCAACCGAATCGAGACACTGGTTAACACAAGTCGGACAAATTTACTAATATTTTGTGAATCCTACAAGGGAAGGAATTGTGAGAAGTACTGCGGTCTACTTTGACTTTGCTGGTTAGCCTTTAGTCAGTCATTAAAGGAAATTATAGCAATATCTGTTTTCCTGTACGCTAATTAGTGTTCTAGGAAATTCTTTAAGATTATTTATTTCCACCACACCTGCACAGCGGTCTCTCAACCTTATTCAACGAAGTCACGCTAAGTACATGTTAGCATTTACATTGTACAGAGATTGGATTGCGAAAAACAATGTGGTAGTTGAAAGTTTATCACAGATTGGGACCACTCAATTACTGTCATGTTCGCGCAGCTTACTTAGTGCATAAGTAGCAAAGATCACAGAGACGGAGTATTGAGTGAAGTGGTTTTTATTTCATTGGCTTTCGTCTGACATTAATACCACGTAGGAACAATAGTCTGGTTCAATTATGAGAGATTTATACACACTTTAGAATTCGCACAGATAATATAAATCAGTTTCGGTTTCTTTATTTCTATTATTCTACGCGGCAGATCATTAGTAAGTGAAAGAGCAAAGAACGACTGCTGTAGCATAAGCGTAAGCTCCAAGAAGCATTAAAACTTGGAAATAAAGTTGTATAAGCCTATAGTAAGTAGTTGGTATATGTATAAGTAGAACAGGTGACTAATAACAAGAACTCTTATTAACCCCACTTCTGTTACTATATATACTTACTATTACTTCTCGTACAAAGGACGTATGGTATATAGCAATAAAGCTGAGATTCCATATGTAATGTTTTTGTCTACGGAATCCACTTAAGATTATAACGTTCCTAATGCCAGCTAATATAATTCAGAGGGAATTTACTAGTAAAACCTCAAGTGCCCCCGGACAGATTGACAAGTCGGAAGTCCGCATATTTATTTCACTCGAGATGAATTCACCGTCGAGAGCTGTAGAGTGGAGTTATATTTGAAATTTATCTTTCTCTCCAAGTTCTAATGCATCTTTCTTTATAGTTGTGTGGGTCCAATTTATTAAGTTGAGCTGACTCAGTCAAGTTGAGCCAAGTCAAGTCAACTCAAGTGAGCAGACTGAGCAACCATACCTACCTCTCTCTCACTCGCTGTATATTCTATATTATATTCTATATCCCCTATAACCGACAATTTGTAGTAGCACTACCTCCTCCTGCTGCTGCTGCTGCTGCAGCCTCTCTCAGGTTATTATTCTCTTTTTGGATTGGATTTAGTTGACTTGATTCCACAGTTCCTACTACCACTCTCTCTCTTTCTCTGTGCTCTTACTTTCCAATGCTCAAAATTGCACTTTCGACTGTGTAGTCAGCTGCTGACGTCACATCGTCAGACCGCAGTCAACTTTCCTTGCACACTAAAGATGCCCGAATTCTTAGTGTAGTACAAGTGAAGTGGATATTAGTATTGTCGGCTGCAATGTGTTATTCACTCATTAATCCACTCACCATTTAAGCACAACTCCTACTTCCTACGTTCAACAATTTGTGCACTTACCCCGTCATTCTGTTTACATTCGTTAATATTGCGCTTTTGGTTGTTGGGTAGGAACATTGAGCGAACAACTTGTGTCGAATTACCAAAAGCAAACCGTAGTATTCCAATAAGTTCAACTAGAATGCATTTACTTAATTTAATGTAGGTCGTGATTAGTCCCGGTCTGTATGGTTCCTCTACTCACACTTTATATACACTCTTTATGCATGGAGAATTTGTCTTTGCATTCTGTGACAGGGAAAAGAGCAGATTTCTGTCCGCTTCTGCGATAGTGATGAAAGAGGTCGTTCCACACACACTAAAAGCAGAGCTCTAGTATTGCCAGTAATAAGATGGATACTGTTTCCAGGAAGAAGTGTAGTCAACTCAACCCAAGTCAAAACTGCGTTAACAAGGGTTATTATAAATAAAGACGAGGAGATGTAGTATCCCATGCAAGTTTTACTATACAGTACGTATAGGCAACATTAAGTTTTCTTGTCTCAATATTCTTAATGTATGAGCTAGTTGGAGGAACGGATGGGTGGCAGTGAGATTTGAATTGGAGTGTATCATATAATATACATAGTGTGGGCATATGTACATTGATGGTAGTAGCTAGAAATGTTATAATGCGGCAGAGTGAGGCAAGGCCAAGCAACTACTAACTGGCTGGGGAAAGTATTGCAACTGATGCGTGAATTCTTTGTCAGAGTACACTGAGAATAGTTGGTAAGCTTGACTTGACTTTCTCTGTTGGACTAGTAACTTTACTTGGCTTGGGTGCACTCACGAAAAATATGTAACAAATTAATGAGCCTCATTTGTATCATCTAGCAGAATGAAGTTTCCTTTGAAATATGAGCAAAGCAGAGCTGGAAAGTTGTGAACAATACATTCCACGAGTATTACGTTAAAGTAAAGGACATTGGATTGGACATACACTACAGTACCAGATTGGAGCAGAGCAATAATATGAGTACGTTGGCAAATGGTGGATAAAGTAATGCAAAGTACTGCCATCCAACCAGCAGTAATAGAGAAAGGAAACGAACTATAAATACAAACGGAAATTGGAAAGCAGAGGAAAGGTATCTGTCCGCTCAATAATATTTTATATAACGCCTACACATACCTACCTATGTAGACGGACCTCGTGGAGGTAGTACAGGAAATACCTGAGAAGTAACCACAATTTAATATTATTTGAAATCTAATTTGTACTTTTATTTTAAGATGAATCATTGTAAGAACGAGGAGTAATCTCACAAATAAAATTTAAATTGCATTTTTTTCCACGCCCTTAACGTTATTTCAATAAATGTTTTATTAAAATACATATATGTATTACTACAGATACATATGTATGATTGTACGGCTTTCCTATTCAGAATTAACGGAGGTAGGTAGGTTGTTTAGTTCAGTGGATAAAAAATAAGCATTTAAAATGATTGCTGCCGCATGTATGTGGCAGTACACAAATATAACTACCTACATTAAAAGTCATGTTAGTAGAATTCGGCTGTGGTGAAGCCATTAACAGTATCAGAAAAATCAGGAATTCATATTTTCAAAGTCAAGGAAGCGGGGGAGCATTCATTGCAGGTATTGCAGATAAGTTGTATGAAAGGATATTATTAGTTGAGTTGAGTGAACTTGAGAAGACTTGACTGACACAGTGGCAAGGGAATCAGTCGGACAGAATCCGTTCAAATTGAACAGAACTGAACTCTTTGCTGCTCAATGTATGCTTCGTATCTTTGTGCCGTAGTAATTTTAGATATTTCGTCTCTCGTGGGTAGTACCTATCCTTAAAGTATACAATCGAGAGCATAAAGCAGAAGCTACTCGGAAGACGTATACACAGCCATTTCCTTCTTTTTCCATCAAAATCGAACAAATCCTATTATCTATCAAGAAGGAGAAGGCATACACCGAAAACGGAGCAGTTTAAGAGCTCCCCATATCCAGTAGCAAAAGTAGTATTCCATACACATTCAGAAGGTCCCTTAAAAGTAAGCTAATAGCAAATAAGAATACATAAATGTAACATATACACCATGCAGATGAATGCAGTGAGAAGATAGATCGACTTGGCTAGATGCAATTTCAGTATCGATTTACCCCTCGTTCACTACATAGACACTTTTTATCTACATACTATGTACATATGTACGCATGTACGTAATGTTATGTTATTTCTTACCATTAGACGTCTATTACCAAAAAGTAATGCATTACATTACATTAGCTTGGGTTAACATTTGTTCCTTTGCACTTTGCAGTATTTCACTTAACCCTTGTTCACTCAAACCAAGTCAAAAGGTCCTTGGCTTGTTTGGCTCATGTGCTGTACGTACTTACTCTTTTTCCTCCAGTTCTACTACAAAATTCATATTGTAGCAAATACTACAAATAAGACAGCAAAATCGTTGACATACCTTCGCCGAACCTTTATCAAATTATGGAGCACCAAATGCTGAAAAATGTCTCACAGAAGTCATACTTCAAGGAGATACTACTTCCATGTATGTACACTGTACATCCTACTACACTATGTAAGAAACTGTTACTACTCACTCTAAGCGAATATACATAAGAAGGCTTAATCTATGAGATTAGATAATCTGACTGAAGCAGAAATGTACAGGTTGGGGAAAAGGCTTTGCATGTATGTAATTGGGAATGACATTCAACTGATTATGGATGTGTCTACCTGTCACACATGCCACGGCAAGGTAGAAAATTAGGTTGACAAAAAAGTGTTGCATGCGAATGTCATCGTCATTCCTTAGGAGCTCCGCTGAATTGGATTAGATTGGATGCATTGGAGGAATCTATCATAGGTGAATATTATGTAGGTAACGTTCTCTACAACTATAAACTAAATGGCATATGAAATGTCTTTACACTAAATTACATACCTACATAGGTACGTTGTATCGTACATCTGAACAAGTAGTGCTCACTACTCACCTCGTGGAATTTGTGTAGAGATACCTAATAAGAGAAGCGATACGGACAAAGAATATAATATTTCATGTTAGTTAGTGGTTAGCAGTTGAACAGAGTTGACTGTTATGTGGTAGTATTCACTTGACTCCACTGTATACCATTACAAGGTATTACCACTCAACTTTTACAAAAGACATCTCTGCCCAACATCTGCATAGTATATCTGTATTCGCTGGAATTTCTAGAATACAGAAGTCAATAACTTGCACTATTCTTTTGCTCACATCACAGAGGGAGATAAGGAACTTGAGGAACAGAGTTTGTGCAAATCCTTGCATTATTACAGCATAAATATCCGGTTTGTAGTTTTTCCCTACTTATTACTACAACGACAAGACAAGCACCCGGACAGGACAGACATCACAAGAGATATTTATTTGACTTTGAGTTACGTCGTTAAGTAGCTTGCAGTTCTGAGTGTTGGCTTAGGTATAGAGATATTAGTCGGAATAGTAGAAGATAGATAAATAGATACATTTCGCTCTTGTTTTCCTTTTTCTGTATTGTCAGTTGTGTTCACTATTGAATTTGTGTATTTGTATTAGTACGCTTTGGATATTTTGATGTAAGATGCGGTTGCCTCTGCTGGTTCTTTAGTGCTGCCTGTGTGCCTGTCCATAATACATAATTCCTCCGCAGGCTACAAGCAGGGAAGTTGTTTCTTATTGTATTCTGCTGTGTTGTCTGTCGGTTCGGTCGGGAGGCTACCATAATTTTTAAGATCTGCTAGGTGGAGGGTCGAGCCAACGCAAGCCACTTCAGATATCAAAGCAAACTCTTTATTGACAATCATCTCCTACTACTACTACTACTACACACTATATACATACATCCTATATCTTTATATAGGCTGTGCTCCATACGTGTAGATATGTACTGCTGTTTCACATATGATATAAGACTTTTCCTCTAGCTACTCATCTTTACTGTGTATTTTATTTGACGGTACTGTTATAACTTTGCAGGCATTCTCTCTCTCCAAAAACGCCAAACTCCAACTCCTAAGCAACATCAGCTAAGCAACCCTTTATTATCTAACGTTGGCTCCTCGCGAGATGTGTACGTGGCTGAAACTGCTCTTGACATGCCCTGTCCCTATTTATTATACCTATGCAGTACATTGGTATATCCTTTCAGAAGAAAAGTAGTTCAATACTGTGATATGAATGATCCCATGTCGATGTTTCGAACTTATGCAGTACTTTACAGAGTGCCTACCATTCTTCGCCCTCTTCTTTGCTCAGCTACGCAGCGCTCTGAATTTCCATACGACAAATACAATATTCTAACACTGTTCAGGTTCTTTATGCAGTAAGTTGTCTTTGTATGTATAAATAATGATGCCCTGGAAGTAAACAAATCTTCAAAACCAATTTGTTGACCCCTTGACGACGAGGAAGATATAATGATTGGGAACGGAGGAGAAAACTTACTCACTATTGTACAATGCAGCAGTAGATACACGGGGCGGTTAATAGTCTAAGTATGTAATAGAGTAGGAAACAATATGGCACTATTTTCTATTCTACAGCATTTCCATCCTTCCGAAAGTTGAAATGAGACAAGAGCTCTTGACGGCTTTGAGATGTGTGGTGTGCGTACGCCCCATAATATCTGTATACTTCAAAATCATATTCGTTAAGACATGTACTTAGGTAGGATAATGTACGTTTGAGTCCACCCTCAAAATTACATATGTATAGTACGTGCCCTCTGTACAATTATATCGAACATTACCCCCAAACTTGGATTGTGCTTCCTATAATGATAAGTACTGGTAGTGTCCGGTACTTCTTGTTCGGCCAACAGTTTCAAGACCAACCTTTAGGCAAGCCTAATGTTCTTTTGTGTCTCATCTTGTTCACTAATGAGGATTCATTGTCATCTGCAAATTATACTGTACAAGTATCTGAACTAATGTACTTTGAAGCATATATTGATATTTTCAAAATCAAATTTGAATGGAATGACATTCCCTTTATTTTATACAAACTTGCAAAGCCCACTTCCATAAATCCTTATAACTTCTTCCACTTTTGAAAATTCCTTGCATGACGTACTTTAGGTACGTACTTTTAGGTATACGTAGTAATCTATTGAATTTGACAGGCCAGCGTAATAAGTTTATTATTCATACTGGAGGGGGTGTTTCTAGTAGAGGCTGTTAAATTTTATCTGTACTTCAATCGAATTATTCGTAATATTCATATGAAACCCTACTAGATAAATATTTAGCTCTCATTCTGAATAATGAAATATCATATATCTGCTGTATGGATTGAATGATAAAAATTTGCTCCAATTCCATGCGCATGCATACTGACAATAAGTTTCGATTATATTTGTGCTATTGCGACTGCGAGGTTCTTCACGAGTCCAAAGTTTGACATAATAGAATCAAGATTTCTGAAACGTTGCTTTGAATGTGTATTATTCACACATAAAAATTTCGCAAGCTTGAAACAAAACAGGACGACTGAAAAGCGAAATCTGTCATTTTGCAAAGAGAGAAAACATTTTGCAGTAGTAATGAAAATACGCCCACCAAACTTAAAGTCAGCTATAATGTAGTGCAAATTACCATTTTCTGGATGCCTTGTGCGCATATAACATACTACCTATCTGCTTATCCATACATCTTTTGAAATGACTAGCATTGTAATAATCCATAGGCACTGACACTTAATGGAAAAATGTTTAGAGTAGTTGAGCTTTCAGTAATAAGATCTCTCTAGTAATGCAGCAGAATTTTTTGCATTAACTTCAAAGAAATTCTAATCCATCGGCGTAGGTAATAAAAGTGAGTAGGTAAGCATAAAATAAATCACTAGAAAATTTGATACACACTTATGTGAATGAAACGAAGGTGATTTTTTGCTTGAGAAGATTAGGCAAATTTAATTCCATGGTTGAGAGCATACGACCACTAGGAGGGAAGGATTGACTCGATGCAATTCATCCACTGGATACATACATTGGCCATGCAAAGTGTATATTGAGGGTGGTCTGGTTGACCTGAGTGCAATTTGACTCAATTCACTTCCACTTTAGTTTACATAAAGAGCAAGAATAATGCACAACAACAGAAAAGCGAACAGAGGAACAGAAGATACAGGCAGAGACAGAGAGAGATGCCTACAGATCACGTACTATAATTTATGCATTAGCTTTGTTTGCTTTGTATTCCTTTACAATGCCCCCTGACCATGTATAGTAGAATGTACACAACAATATTATCCCCGTCTCTGTTTTCACTGAACATATTACTATATATATGTAACCTTCAGTATTGCATCCAGGTTTGTTGTGCAATCATTTGAAGCACATTACATGGATGCAGGTATATAATACTAATGTAAAGCTGTGTTCTGGTATTGTCGTTGCGAACTGTGTACATCGCATGTAATCGAGTTTTACAATAGTCCCAAACTTATGAATTGTTTTATCTCTTTGTTCACAGAATTCACTCGACTTGCTATTATCAGCATATGTATTAAAATTAAGTCTCATCAACAAGCACAACTTTCTAGCAAACGTAACATGATGAAGACAAGTCAAATGGTGGAGAGGAAACCTTGTGCAACGATATAAATATATAATGCTGATAGTTAGTTCTGTAAAATGAGACAGATCATTCGTTTCAAATAAATACGAAAGTGGAGAGACAAGTCAAAATGATTTTAGAATCGGAGTGCGCTGCTGGATGGAATGAATGCATGCAATTATTGTAATGGATACCGCCGTGAGGTTTACGGCTACACACACACAGGCACTCACTATGATTTTACGCAGCCAACAGGACATTTTCACATTTACACGACTACTGTACGAAACTGTCTAATCAGAAGACTGACGAATAACAAACCGCGGTGTACCATGTACACTGAAATTTTAAATTGACCTTCATTGCTGGAGGCTCCGAGTGTGAGTGACTCACTGCACGTCAAAGTGACTGGACTGTCAGTTGTCACTGTCACAAAACAAAGCATCGCGCACAGCGATCTAAGTCTCCTCTCATTTATAAATTTTATATACTACTCCTACATACTACAGGTTACTACCACAAGCTTTCCCCAAAAGTGCTAGCACATACATACATGAGATTGCCATATGGCCCAGTCACAGCAGACGAGTCGTGGGCGAGAATTATTAAACGAGAGAACAGAACAAAAATGACTTATGAGTTACACAAGAAAAGAGCTATTGCAGAGGAAAGAGAAAGAGAGAGAGAGAGCGCGCGCGCTTTAATTAAAACTAACATTACTTATGTATGAAACAACGCACAAGTCTGGAATATTTCATTGAATCTATAATCCCCAGAGTGAGTGGTTAAAAATAACCTTGTGAATCATTAAGAACACAAATCTGTGTGTGCACATAAAATGCATGCCTGGCATTAAAACCCGTTGAAGATACAGATAAAACCGTGAACACGACGATTATTGTGTCAGAGAGTGAGTCTGTGTGGAAGTGGGGAATGGAGAATCTAAGATGAAATGAAATCCGAGATGCCGTATTAAATTGCATAAAACTATCGTCAGTACAAGACAGGGGGTAGCAGTGCAGCAACTGTAAACTGTGTAGAGGAGAACCTCAGAAAGCAATCTGTATCACATTTACCCTTCGGAACGGAGGAGAGGGACGCTCTCGAGACGTGAGAGCACAGTCTGTTCCTCTTTATTATGTCAAGTCGACTAAACAAACCCTCCTCTATAGCTTTATGCTCTCCGCAATGCAATTCAATCTCTTGCTGGCCTTGCGACTGCCATGCTCCATTTCTTGAAACTTTCCTCTCCAAGAAAATGTTAATCATTATTACGTGAATTCCGACACACAGGAGAGTAGAATCTGTTTGGTTGGTAGCCCTCGGTCAGTAATGCAAATAGTAAATGATGTTGATGTAAAATACATCTTAAATAACAATTTAGAATTATTGTCTTGTCTTATCTTGTTATTGCATGTGTTATTATTACAACAATTTTAAGGAAAAATGTTAGTATTTTGTAATATATTTATCAAGCTATTAGTATTCCAAGTTCCTTCAACCAACAAAGACTCCCCCCCGTAAATTTCTTGTGTTGTTTGCTTTGAAGAGTCTAGAAAGACAAAGACAGTTTGGACAGACGTCAGAGGAACATGAATATTGTAGAGGCAAAGTACAAACTACAATCTATGTGATCTGTAACGGCTGAAATACCTACTTGTGCATTGTACTGTACTGCTACACGTATTGTAATAGAGAAAGGAAGAGTATTTTCTCAAATACAGAATGTATTACGTGGCTGTGTATTTAAATTAGATAATACGACTTAAAGAGGCTAAAATAAACAATGAGATGAACTATCATCATATTCAAATGCTTTTAAATATGCCTACACAAACAAAGTCTGCGAGACAAGGAGAAGAAACAAAATACGAATCGTCATTGGATGAAACCACAGACGGATATCATACTATTACAACAGTAAATACAGATGCAGAGCACACAGCCTCCGTCATTCCTCGAATTCTATAAGTATTGAGCAAGATACGACCACCTACTTACGCATTTCAAATGCCACATTAATCCTTAGGAAAGGCATCCTGGCTATGAATAGGGAATAAAGCGAAGATCCCACCAAGGGAACTTACCTACAGATAATTATTATCATCGTTCTCCGCTCTTTCGCAGAACCAGGACAAGTGGAAACGTAGAAATGACAATGAAACGAGAGAAATAACAATGGAGGCCGAAAGAGAAATAAATGAGATATGTACATTGTGAAGATCTGTAGATGAAATGTATCACATCGACCAGCAATGTAATGTAAGCACAGAAATGCAAACAGAATAACCATAAATTTGGAAATTGTTTAATTTGATGTGTGTATGTACGTTCCCTGTAATAAGTAATGGGAGCTTTAGTATTATAAATAGAAGGAATGCTTCTATATTTCCTTATGATGCTACTACTGTGTGCGTTTATAAATACTAATAATTCAAGTAAAAGAATAATGCTTACCACGAAAGCTCTCACGATTGTGATCTCTTCCTCGAGTCGTATCTCTTTCCACAGATATTATTAGGTTCACTCACAAGTGTACTTATAAATTTTACTCGTAGTAGGATGACTCAAGTAATGTAATTCCAAAATTGAAGAGTTGCAATCTCTTTTTCCACTGACAGAATACTTATGTATATTAAAAGATTTTTTTGTGTAATAATACTCGTTCAATGAAACTTGCCCTATGAAGACGTAATCAGTTACAGAATCTTGTCAAAGTAATTTGGACAGATTATAATTGTATTCCACTCGAATCTACACAAAGTATTTGTTTGCAGTATTAACTGTGGAATTCTCTTGTTAATTATTTGTGTTTTTCTAACACACAGAGGTCACAACAGGTTTAGTTTCACTGGCTTCAGTAATAAAAGTCAACTTGCTCACAAAACCACTAGTACACTTTCCTATATTCACCAGAGTAGAAAACTACACAAACCTAGGAGAATCGAAAAACCTACAACAACAGGAAGATATGTGTTCCAGTTTTTCTGACAGTGTAAACTACAGGCGAACTTTTAATTATTGTTTCTTCGCAATGCACGACTGAGACTCACTCCAACCAATTTATTTAACTATATCACACTGCGGAGTCTTTGCTCTCTTTACAATGGGAATCTTCTTGCAGTATTTAGTACTAGACTTGAAGGATGTAAATGTGGCTGCAAGTTTCAAGTTGTAAGAATGTTCAATTGTATTCGGATGTAATGTGTGTTGGAAAAAATCCTTGGGGTAATTTCAGCAAGTTCCAGTCGCATAAGCTTTGAACTCTTTTCTACGAGAAGAATAAAACGCTTAGTTTACTTGATTTTCTCACAGTCTCCAATGTAAGCACCACTGGTAAGTTTACAACGTTAGCAACACAAATATCTATTTGCCACTTGACCTGTAGTGCGTAGTGAAAGAATTAAAATTCCTTTGGACAAGTGAAAGACACAGTGTTAATGGTTGCGTACAGGAATAATCTGGTAGAAAAAACTACACTTATTTCATTGGTATTCAATTGTTACAGGGACAAATTTAATTTACTATAACGCTTCTTGTGGAGCAACTTCGAATATATATTTAAGTGATTGATATGTTTGTTTGGGGCATTAACCAGGTTAGCAATCAAGCGGAGCTATTAGAAGTGGGTTGGGATTTTATATTCACATTTAAGTATCAGTTATTCCTTGTTAAAAATGTATGTGCTCAGACAATATGCAACACATTGGCAAAGTCAGTGTGGCTTGGCGTTTTAAGGCTGCATGCGCCACAATACCCGGAGCTTATATTGTTTTTTCGCCTTAAACACTGCTGTGAATATTTCACACGGCTCTCCACCTACGATGAAGGACACGTTGTCGGCAAATTACAATCTATCTATTAGTGCCTAGAATTATGCAGGATTTCACGTGTATATGCACTATGCATGCACTACATCGCTTTGAAATGATTGGAAATCGTCTGAAATTTCCACTTAGCTATTGTTTTCTCTGTCACTATTAGTTTGTCAGGCTAAATCTTTTAAGCGAACGCAGTCGACTGTGCATTGATCTATTTATGAAAAGCCAAGTCATGTCTCCATGCTGAAGAGAGGAATTTCCCAATAGAGTGAGAGAGTGAGCTGGCAGAATCACTTTTTGAACTTTTCATCTACTGTTTCCCGTCTTTTTCTCTCCGCACGACAATATTTCACTGAATGTCACTCACTTCCGCTCACGTTGATCCAATAAATGTGCACGGGGTTCAGAACGCCAATTCTATAAGCACTTGACAAAATTACTGGCTTCAATATCGCATCAAAAATTCTAATATAAGTGATAGGGAATACAACTTGGATATTGTATGTGAACCTTTTACTGAGAGGTTAATTTTGAGCTTATATTAACGTAACACGTAATATATGGAAGGAATTGTATCATCGTTAATTCTGATTGTGTGAGTATAGTAAGTTGTGGTGAGAAGCACACATGTAAGCAATGCACACACTAATACAACAGAGCATCAGTAGCTTTCACCGTTGCATCAACGAACACACACTCACTGACTGACTCTGTCAAGAAGAAAACTTTCGCACTTTTCTTCCTATTTCTTCCACTCAGTCACTCACGGTGAGCACAGTATCTCCTTTTGTTAATCTACACGCGGAATCAAATCAAATTAAGTTTGGTCTGCTTGCGTGCTCCTGTCTACCAACGCAATGCAAACTAATGTCGTATGTAGGAATCGACCTTTCGGCCACTGTTTCCAAGAAATATTCCGGAAAAATTCAAACACCTTTAATACTTTCAGTAAAATTCCGGGTGAAATGAGAAAAACGAAAGTTCGGAGCACAATTATAGTAAGAAGAAATCTTTCTTTCACACATGCGATTTATGAGAATATCCGAAAATTTTCTTCCGATTTTTTCCCCCGGAAGTTCGTACTTAGATTTCTGTGTTAGACAGTAGGATGAATCGGTAGTGTTTTACTTTGTGGTGAATAGGTTGCTACAATGTGTACACACATAGACACAATGCTGTCGTATTGACGATCAGCAATCCGCGTGGATCTAGTTGACGAGAGCACAGTCGACTGTGGAATGGGACGGGAGAACGTGGTGTGCAATTGCTCCCGCACTCTCACAATTCCCCCAACCGCCCCAGAAAATACGACGTCCCCTATTTTTCCTCTACGAACTCGAACTTGGGTACCTTCAGCCAGCGTTCAGTTTTGGTTGCTTGGTGTTGGAACTTTCAGCCTTAAAGCGGAAAGAGTAGTAGAAGGAGCTATTACTTGTAGTTGTAGAATGTAACCAGTCAGTCAGTCAGTACCTATCTGTACTACCTACCACATTAGCTGTACGTGCAGCTTACGAGTAGTAGGCAGTAGTGTATGCAGCAGCAGTGAGAACGACCACGTTATAAGGATAGGAGACAGCCTGCGCCAGAGAGAGAGCCGAGTACACCAAACCAGATCACATCATATCTTGTGCTTTACCCCAGGCAAGAAGGGCGGCAGGCCAGGCTGTTTGGCTTGCTTACTTTTTCTGCTGCCTCTTCTTCTCTGGTTAGTTGCTCTACAGCTTTTGATACACGAGGGCTGCGTTCCTCTGTACTTTTTAGTTGTCCGGACGCTTCTACTTCTCCTCTACACAATATACAAAATCTCATCTCGAGTCAAGAAGCTTTTGCATCATGATGCTCCAATGTTGCTTCTTAGTAAATGGTGCTGAGGTGAAGAAGAACAGAAGAGGAGCTTTTTTGTGGTGCGTCTCTTTGGATTTTTTCTCAATGTTGATTTGATGCCTCTCTTTTAATACTTATCGCTCGGTAGTAGATGAATGAGATGGGAAACGAACTACACGATTGACTACTATATGTAACGTGTAGGTAGTATTTTATGGGTAAGAATGCATAGTATGGTGGAGTACAAGTCTCGCTACAGTCAACCTCCTACCTAATAACAATGTGTAGAGGAAAAAATGAGACACTGAATAAATGTTTACTGAGATTCTATCGGTTTGTTGGGTAACCAGAGATTCAGAGCGGACTTTGCTCCAGTTCTGGACAGCGTGTGAGTGGTAGACCAGGATGAAACAATTCTTTTGAGGAAGAAACAAACCTGCAATAATAAAGTGACTGTGGCATTGAGATAGATTCTTGGACTAAAGTATTCGTAATGCTAGATCAACACAATGGGCCATGTACTATTCTTAACTTGCTCATTGTACCATTCAATTCATGTAAAGTACCTCACATCTCTTGGTAAATACGACTTCACTACTCAATTGTATGCTTTTTCATCCTTGTACATATTATATCCTTTTATCATTGATTAAATAGTTCTTATATGTTTGTAAATATGTGCCAACATGAATACTTGACAGCGGAAGAAGACGCTAAAGCCATAATATAGGATTACAGGGATTACTAATGTTAATGGTGCATGCATATGTAGAATTACATACGCTTGTTTTTGTAATTCTACAGCATTAATAAAGGACAACTAAGAAATATAGTGTAATTCCTCTGTTGGTACTTCAGAAAATTAATGCAGAAGATTAATATTCCTACATCCTCATTCATGAACTATATAGTTTGTTCATGTAATTATAGGAATATTCGATAATGGTAAAGTGGCACAAAATTTAACATCGTGTGACTAATGTAAGTACCTACTTGTAAATTTATTCCTTCATTGACCTATCAATACAAAATGTTCGAACATTTTAACGTTTAAAAAAATTCTCCAAAAGACACGGTTGCATATTATTCTGTCTGTTTAATTTGTACAACAGGGTTTACACAAATCACAACACGATTATGATTATGTACTAAATAAGAACGTATTAATTATGTTGGTGAATGGTTGGTGACTGACAAGTATGTAGCACACAATATTACAACGTTTGAAGGTGACCGTTGTGTTTAAATATGGAGTTATAGTCTCATTGTAATTTGATGACAGTGATTAAGAGAAGGAAGCGTATCACAATTAACAGGCGCCAGCTTAAAGGCTATCCGTCGGACTCAAGTAAGCTATGTATGTATCCTTAATCATCCAATGTCTCCAACATTTCAGTTTTATCTTTGGCCATTCATTTAATTATCAAAACCGAATATTTAATGTACAGCTAGACAGAAAATATAATTATCTTAATACTCTTTATTATCAATCCGTGCTAACGTCAGCAACTTGTCTCCTATTTCCATTCACAAAAATACATACTTAAAGCAGTCTCAACTTTTACTTTGCACATTTATACGCAGACCTTTGACTTATCAAGTCACGTCTCACTTTGTCGACGGCCGAGGACAGCAAACCGTGAAAAAAACAAGGTAATCGTTTCTTTACGACTGTAATTGATAATAGTACAATGCGATGTGAATCAGCACACAGCCGCGACCTTTCAACAGTTTTGGACATGTTACCATACTGCTGAGTGTCGAAAAAATATCCACAAATCACATGAAAACACATTCAGCAATAAATTTCCCATCAACAGTATCAATGTAAGAAATGCACAGTATCGTGTGTGCAAGTCTCTCGATTTTACATATACGCACTCGTATGCGAAGCCTATTCCTCGTCGCATTGAAGATGACGGCTTTTGGACAGTGAGTAATTACTACACGCTTTTATAAATGAAAAAGTATCTTATTATTAACTAGATCAGATCACTATCTGATTTCTCCGTGACAGCTCTCGAATTCTACTATTTATCAGTGGCGACGATGAATGAGCCAAAAGACAAAGTCCAAATCTGCATGCAGAAGGTTTGTGTACGTGCCACTCATTGATTCTTATTATTCGCGGTCGTACAACAA
>JABASC010000037.1:0-85127 GCA_019776185.1 Plutomurus gul | reverse complement strand
TCTGTATGTTTCTATTACTATTTTTGCAAACAGGCACTTATAGTAGCAAAGACTACCGATTACACTCCACTATCCAAACGTCCCGAATTTGAAGGAGAACCATAAATTAAAATATAATTTGACAATTTGTAAACACCGAAATGTATTCGAATCAGATTTAATAAAATGGTATAAATCTATGTAGTAATTTCTGGTATACGCAACGCAACACTGTTGTTTTCTTGCAAATACTGGACATTTCGGAGAGTGCTTAAGAGTTTTTTTCAAAATAGTTTTTCATAAGATTACAAATACAGCAAAATACAGTCAGATAAGATACTACATAAAAGTTCATACGCTCCAAGAATGTGCACACATTTATCTGAGATTATTACCTTTGCGATTCGTTTCTCTCCTTGGTGTCAGGCGCATTTATATAAATTGTACCAACGTGCTTCCAGTCCCAGATTTATTTTCGCATTACTGTGCTGTATCAGAATTTGTTTGTTCTTCAGTGAATTAGAATTTTGGTGTAATTGTCAGTAGCTTTGGCATTGGCATATCTAATTGAAGATTTTGGGGGTTCTATTATACACTCAAGATGGTGAAAAAATTTCTAAGTAAGTAATTTACATTGTTTCCTTGCTTTTTTAAACAAACAAACTCAGATATCTAAACCGACTGTTATAAAAGGGATGCCTACTAATCTACTGTTGTGTACAACTTTGCTTTTGTAGAAAGCAAATCTAAGCGGATGCCCGCAAAGAAGCGATATAAGATTGAGAAGAAGGTTCGCGAGCATAATCGTAAAATCAGAAAAACTGAAAAATTGAATGCGAAATCGAAAAGCAAGAAAAACAAGTTGATTGTAGTACCAGGAGATTGCCCGTTTAAAAGTAAAATTTTGGCCGAAGCAATATCTTTGCGAGAAAATATCAAGCAGGAAAAACTAACGCGAAGAGAAACCGTAAAAGAAAGTCGCAAACTGAAGCGAGAACAATTGCTAAATGAGAAAAGAGGTATTACTAATGGCGCAGCAAAGTCTGCACCTAAATCTGATGTATCTGCAGATTCGAAGGCTCCTTCCGTTACATTCGAATCTTTATTAAAAAGAGCTCAAGATCGAGGTTACCTCTTTGAAAAAGTTGAGCAACAAAAAACTCAAAGGGATCCAAGTTTAAAAGCGTTTTACAGAGAATTTCAACAGGTATGTTACTTTTTTGTATGAAAGTATTCATCCAATTCAAGTGAAAAATATTGACAATCTTCCTTTTGTCATATTTCAATATTTATTGTAGGTCATCGGAGACTCTGATGTTATAATTCAAGTTTTGGACGCGAGGGATCCTTTGGGCACTAGAAGTTCAGATGCCGAAGAAGCCGTGAGGATTCATTCTGATAAAAAGCTAATGATGGTATTAAATAAGTGTGATCTGATTCCAGCGGACAACCTGGAAAAATGGATCTCGTATTTAAAGCAAACGTTAGTGATATATTCCTTAGTACAATCAACTAATCAAACAAAAATATTTTTAAATTACTACACTTTATTTAGAGCAAAATAATTTAATAATTTTCAGGGAATCATGTGTTGTGTTGCCATTTAAAGCTAATACACAAAAGCAAAAGGATCGTCTTGGTTCTATCGGAAATGTAAACCCCAAAACGCAATCGATAGAATCTAAGAAAAGTGTTGGGGTCACAGATTTAATGGGTCTTCTAGGAACGTGGGCTCGCGGTTCAGTTGGAGGAATAACAATTGGTGTAATTGGCATGCCGAATGTAGGCAAGAGTTCTTTGATAAACTCGTTGAAGAGGTCGAGGGCATGCAATGTTGGCGCTAAGCCTGGTATTACGAGGTATAAGAGAACGACTAAATATTAGCATTTGTATTGGTGCGATATTTCCGGAGTATACATATAAACAAATTTTGCTAATCAATTGTTTAAATTTTTTCAGAACCTGTCAAGTTGTTAGTCTAGACTCTAAACTGAAATTGATAGATTCTCCCGGAGTTTGTTTTTCTAAAGAAAAAGGAAACTATTCAATGACAGTAGACACAATTCTTGCCCGAGTACCCAAAACAACTCTAATGCTTCAATATGGTATCGCCGACTACAAAGATTCTGAAGAATTTTTATTTAACGTAGCAATGAAATTTGGTCAAATGAAGAAGGGGGGAATTCCTAATCCGACTGCTGCAGAACAAAAAGTTATCCATGATTGGAATACGTAAGCAACAATTTCTTATTCTCCGAATTTTTTCAAATATTGGCCAGTGCAATGTTTTTCTAAAAATTATGTTATAATTTTTGTAGTGGCACAATTAGATTCTTCACAGAACCCCCAGAGTTGCCTACCGGAACTTCAGCAGCCACAATAGTAACCGAACTCTCAGCCCCATTTTCTCTTGATAATTTTGTGTCTAATTCTAAGACCGATGACGACACAATGGAAGACAGTGAAGATAAGGAAGACGACAATGAAGAAACTGAAGACGTAGAAATGACCCCAAAAGCTGAAGTGTCCCGTCGTGTCACTCGCAGTGCCGCGCGAAAATCGGTAACATTTGCAGTGAACACTGAAATGCTGGGCAATACAAGAAGGAAGAAGAAACTAAAAGCAAATACGGACTCGCCCGATAAATCAAGTTCTCTAAATGCCGCAACAAAGATCTCTTTAGTCGCGACAAAAAAGTCTTTGTTTAAGAAAATAAAGAAAGCTAAAAAGAAGTCCGCAAAGCATGCGTCAGAATTGTCCGATATGGTCGAAACTTTATCATTTGATATGTAGTGATTTTAAATAAAGTATAAAAAGAATGAATATTAATTTATTTGCTAATATTCAATGTGGATTAAATCAAGGACTAATAAAATGTTAATAAATAAATATAAAGTTCACATCACACTTATTTGGAAATTCAGTCGTGCAGACAAGAATTGGCATACAACTTCTCAACTTACAAGTAATATTTATTATCTATTGTTTACTGATTCGAAAAACTCTTTCAGTTCGGTAAATGAAGGCCTGTCTGCGGGATTGTAGGCCCAACATCTTTGCATTTCTTCATATCTATTTAATACAAAAAAAATTAATATTCATAATTGTCAATTAATAGTTTAGGCTGACATAGATTACTACATATCAGTTGGAGAATGCAGAGGTTTTTCCAGTCTTTGATTGCTATTCAGAAAATGAACGAGATGATAATAGTTTGCTATGTTCACGTAAGGATCTTCGCCAAATGAATACATTTCCCACAAAGTGACTCCTGTTTATAAATTAAAAATCAGAATCACTCTTGGATTTTTAAAAGCATGGCTACATGAGGATGATGCGGTGGCTGCCGTGTGTGGGGTAGTGGGTGAATGTATACTATATTTATATAGTAGTACAATAAGTATATAGTACCGTAAGACCACGCATCAGAGTGTGGGCTGAAACGGTAATCTATAAGCGATTCCGGAGCCATGTGGCGAAACGGGAGTGGACACTTTACACATCAAATTCCATTTATGAGTCTAAACTGAAATTACTGACTAAATTTTATTTAACCTATTCATTCAAAACATCTAAAATAATTAATGCTTGATACCTGGGATCCAATTCGAATGTAGTTTGCAACTTCTTTCACTTTTTGCGAAAGTCCGAAATCACTAATTTTTGCTACTAATTCATCCGTAAGTAAAATATTCCTTGCTGCTATATCCGCGTGTACTATCTATGGTATAAGTAGATCATTATTACTAGACTATAATAATAATTTGCACGAATGGTAGTCATACCTGTTTACCGTTGAGGTACTCAAGTCCTGATGCTATATTTATGGCCCATTTGATGCAACAGCGCATATAATCCGGCTTTATGGTTACGTACTGTCCTCTAATGTATCAAAACATATTGTTTATAAATAAGGCATCAAATTAGCTTCAATTCAGTTTACAATAATTTTTTTGCGAGTGCAACCCAATCGCTTACCTAAAGGACGACAGTGTTGTATAACCGGATGTGTTTAGTGTGATGTCACAAGTTGGATTGTCCTTTAGTAATCCACAGTTTGAGTCAAGAAATGTTTTCTTGTTTTCTATTAAATATTTTTTCATGTTGCCTCGTTCACACAGCTCCAAAATAATGAGCGCATCTCCTAAAATCGTGCGAGTAAATAAATGCATTATTGCATATATTCAGGAAAAGCTCTGGACAGTAAAGAGTAATTTAAGCTGTTCCTGTCACATACAAATTGCAGCAGACACAGACTAACTCATTAAATAATACATAAATTATGTAACCATAAATGGTGCACGCTGGCATTTTACAAAGATGTGTTGTTGTGTTGAGAACGGTATACAGAAGACACGAATATAAACTTACTTCGTTCAATACTTTCAGTACAGGCTCCTACCAATCCAACAATGTTTGGGTGAGATCCAATGAAAGTCAGAATTTTAATTTCGTCCAAAAGTGACAAGAAATATGGTAAGTTTGTGCTCCATTTAGCCACTTTAACAGCAACTGATGTATCCTTTGAAATATTGTCCCTCGACCTCAATATCCCTAAAAAAACTTTACCAAACGCTCCATCTCCTAAGGTTTTTGTACTGTCTAAAACATTAAGCTGTAAATTAAAAATCTGGATATTTAAAAAAATCAAGTACCTATAAATCTTCGAATGAAATAATTATACGTTACCAATTTTTATACGATTCCTTGGAATTTCATATATTTTCTGATACGGAAGCTTGAGAGCCTGAATGTAGCCGAAGGACACACATGTCGTAATATTGGGCTCGGTAAAATTTGTGCTGTCCTGCTCACCAACGTGAAATCTTCCAATTGCATTTAGCTCATTTTGATTTGTTTTTACACTTGTTCTAAGTGTATTAAAAATGGATACTGCTGGTAGCAATCCACTGATTATCAGTGCAATCGTAATAGTAACGACAAAGACTATTGGTGACTCAGAATATTTAGTATCCCAACCTGCGGAGTTAAATTTTATGCATGAATATATTTTATACTAATTAATAATTAGGATTTAGGCAGGACTTAGGCTAGATCCTCTTAATTTTTACACAATTTCTGAACTGTGAACTCCAAAATATATTTTAATTGTCATTAAAATGGCAAAAGCCGTTTTTAAAGTGGAAAATGCATTTCATACACTGTGTGGACGATATTTCTGGTCCACCTTGTTGATATTCCATAATAAAGGATATATTATAATATAAAAAATATATCCATATCCATAAGGAACGGTTTGAGAAGGTGGCGCCGCCCCACGCCACCACAGTTCAGTATATGAACCACAATTCAGTATGAAAACCTGTCAGTGGATTTTCCCCCGAAATGTACTCAAACTCAGGGTTTAAAATTTCTCACTCCTCGAAGCATTTTCCCATGCCAGTGGGAAAATGGGAAAATGGCAAATTAACGGGAAAAAGAGCATTAAAAGGGTAAAATAAGATATCAAAAAATTAACATCCGCAAATATTTAAAATCCGATGTTGCGAACTCTTTCTATTCATTTAGTATTTTATTCTCTGCAAATATCTTGGTAGACAGGTACACGGGTTTTATTTACACTTGCAAAATGTAAACAAACATGTGCGAGTGATTGTTTACATTTTGCACGTACTGTATATACTATATACGTATTGTAACGCCTCCCCTTTGCATCTCGTCTTCGGAGAGTGTTGTACGAAAGTGCACGGCCAATTCTACGAGCGTCGGGTGTACCCCTACTATATATGCATTATATATAGAGAGCGAGAAGTTATCTACAACATTGATGTACGTATATATGAACAATTAATCACAGTTGTTTGTTTACATTTTGCAAGCATAAAAAAAACCTTAAATTCAACTTCCCCGCAATAACGACAATTACGACATGTATGTACTAACGCCTTTTAGAGCCAAAATTTTTCAATTTCCTATTTTCCCAATTTCCCACCTGTGATACTACTGCCCAATTTCCCACTTTCCCTAATTTCCCACTGGGATTTCCCACCCGGAAATTTCCCCTTTAAACCCTACTCAAACTCAATAATTAATCTTAATCTTTCAACTGGAGAAAAGCAGAGTTATTTCTCTGAGATCGTAAAGATCGGCTCAGTCAATTCTGTAAGAATCTTGAGACATTTAATAAAAGCTGATTATGATTATGATTAATAATGTATTTATGTAAATTATTGTATGAGTGTAAAAAAGATCGTAGCTGATATTGATAAATGAAAGAGCACATTTCAATAATCGGAGGAAAAATTTTAAGTTACATCCAACTGGAAATTAAATAGTACTTACCACTCAACATCTCTTTTGCAATATTGTTTCGTACATCGCACGAGCAAGTGAAATGTGACGGTTTGGGAATGTGGGAAAATGCAAGCTATAAACATTCCGAAAAGAAGGTATTTATTTATATTTTTTCAAATACATATTTTGCTTCATATGTTTTAGTAGCTAAATAATAAGATAAGATTATAGCTCACATTGAAATTAAATTAAAATTATTTTCTACCTGAATGAATTCGTGGGTCTCATAATAAGAAAACTCAGGTGGACTGTCTTCCGATGTTGCTGTATTTTTAATATCAAAGTGACAGCCCTCTTTTACGACAAACGATTCAGCAGTGAAACTGTTACTAGGTACAAGACTTGAGGTCGTGTTTAGACTAACATGATCGTGGTAACATTCTTGGCAATTTCTTTCGGTGTACAGACGAGCGCATTCGTTTTCATGTAAAGATACGGCTTCACAGCCATGTTTATCACACTCTGGTGTGATCTCCTGTTCTCGTTGTCAAACAGAAATTAATCCATTCAGCTTTGAAATGAATTGGCTAACAAGTAATGGTTCATTGGCTGCGTATTTTCTTACCTTGCACGAACAGCTAATCGTGATTACATACTAAAAATAAAAGAAATTTTAATTCTTAGTGTCAGTTAGCGTCATTTGATAATTCATAACTAATTAATTTGAAAATTTTACGAAATATTGTAAGTAGTCTTTCCGAATTTCGGTAGTGTCAAATGTGTAGCAGACTCTTTGTCTTGTCGGTTTCGGATTAAAAAAATCGATAACACATAGTTTCATCTGACAGCCATCTTTTACTCGTAGTGAGTAAAACTCCTCGTGAAATTCTGAAATGAGAATTTCCTCGAGGTCAGCGTTGTGATCCTCCCTGTCGTAAATATAGAAACTGCTGTTAGGAAGGAATTTCAAATGACCACACACATGTTTTGAGTTGTGAGTCACGGCTAAAGGATTAATTTCGCTTCCACTCGTGGGGACTAATTCACTTTGAACTACAAAATAAATACACAGTATAAACAGAATTTTTTTAGGTAAAGCACAATACATATTTCGGATGATATCCAGGGACTCGTACTCTTATGTCATCGTATTGGAGTGAATTAAACAAATGACAGCATAACTTTTTTTGTTTTGCCATACGAAAAGCGGAACAGAAATATCTTCACGCTTTGTAGCAAGCAGCTTCAAACAAATTGCATCCTGTTGTGTCATTATTGATTGATAAGTAAGTAAATCGTAGTTGTCTATTATATTTACTATTTAGTATTTATATACCCTCTACTGCGAGTTATTCTTAAAATCACCTGTCAATCGAAATTACGTCATATTCAAAACTCATGTTTCTATTGGCGAACAATTCTACGTAACCTGATAGCCTGATAACTATGAGTGCTCTTAAACCGAAAATTTTATATTATTTTTAGGTTGAATGTACCCTAAATGTATAAAATTGTTATATGAGTGGGTACAAAAGCTGACAAAAGATTAAATTACACACAGATTGGAAACTACGCAGTTAAGCCTCAAAAATTGATAACACATAATTGACAAACATACAGATAGATGTACAAATTGCCACTATTTGACTGAAAACTGAACTCAAATTGAACAATTTGTTTCTAAAACATGAAATGAGTCAGGAATGCTATGACTTTGGACTTTTTTAAATGGCATTTAATGAAATTTCAGAAATTACCAAAAGAAGTATTTCTGTGTAGGCTACCCATACAGAGCGGTGAAGAATAAGAACGAGTTAAATTAGTTCAAAACGTAAAAACAAATTCTACTGTCACCGTCTGTTTCTCAATATATAATATATAATATATAATCATGTTTATGCTTGAGAAGATATGTTTCTGCTTGCAACAGGGTAGCCCATTTTAATATTTGTACACGATAATCTTTTCCAACTTGAACATAAAATATAACTTGAACATTATTTATTTATTTACATTTGCGTATTCTCATTATGTACATATAGACATAAGTAAAGTCTACGACTGACTACGGAAAATTAACGTTGTGTTTCATAGTACATAGATAAGCATATCCCATAATAATATAGGAAATAGATTATATCATTCTATTTATAATTTCTAACATAACGTACATATTTCAACATAGACGCAGTTACATCTCTGTATTTGATTCGATTAGTAGATAGTTGAGGTTTCTGATCAGTATATGTACGTTATGTAAGTATGTACAGAATAATTGTGATATTAATTTCGAAAGTCGGGACTGAAGTTACATTTTAGCCATAGTCATAACAGTTATTCAGTACTATGAAAGATGCTTTCAGTTCAGTAAAGGAAGGCCGGTCCATTGGATTAAAGGCCCAACATTTGCTCATTTCATGATATCTTAAACAAAGAATGCATCATTACTAATTCTTAATTAGTTGTATTGAATTATATATTCAGATTTATGCTGAAAGATTACATATCGGTTGGCGAATGACAAGGTTTACTCAATATTTGATTGTTATTTAGAAATTGAACGAGATGATACTGATTTAGAATATCGCTGTAAGGGGTTGCACCAAATGAAAACATTTCCCACAAAGTTACTCCTACAAAATTGTAAAACATTATCATGTGTCTAAAAAAGGGGAACCATATGCTTGATTATGGTTTCAATATTTAATAACACTATCGTTTTTGTACCGTAAGACCAGACATCCGACTGAGTGCTGAAACGGTACTCCATCAACGATTCCGGAGCCATACTTCGAAAAGGGAGCGGATACTGACAACACAATAAGTAACTCATGAAAACGAATGAATACTAATATACTATATAGTTAAAAGCTTTACTTTCTAAATAATTTAATGTCCGATCACATTTATTTATTAGATTTTGGTTACCTGCCCATCGATACGACAGTAACAGTGGTTCTCAACAACTTTCATTTTTCGAGAAAGTCCAAAATCGCTTATCTTGGCCACAAAGTCTTCTGTAAGCAAAATATTCCTTATTGCTACATCCACGTGAACTACCTATATACATACAAAAGAGGATGCAACTCAAACTACATGTACATATTGCGAATGAAACGTTCCCATTGTTTACCCAATGTGTGAATACATGATGACACATGTAATTGGATAAACCTCACCTGCTTGCTACTTAGATATTCCATTCCTGCTGCAATATTTATGGCCCATTTTAGTAAATAGTGCAAATAATTTGGTTTGATGATAACATCATTCCGATCACTATAAACATAAATGGATGCTTATCTACCTTGATAACAATTATCAAAAATTATCTGAACATTGCGAAATTTACCAAGTTGATGGTATTATTCTCGCGTAACCGGCATCGTTCGGCGGGATAACACGCATTTGGTTATTATGAGGTTGTGACCTTGAACTTAGGAATTCTCCCTTGTTTTCCAATAAATAGTTCTTCAAGCTGCCCTTAGCGCATAACTCCAAAATTATAAGTGCATCTCCTAAAATATGTCACCAGTCACCGTGTTAAAATGAAAATATTTAATTCGATTCAACATCCAGCTATATTAAATATGAAAAATAGCAATCTGTATCGTTTTTGTCATGTGGTAAGTGTGACATTTGAATGAAGTTGGTACATCCCCAAAACAAAAGTGTACTATTTACTGTGTGGACTTACTTCGTTGAATATTGTCGGTGCAGGCTCCTACCAGTTGAACAATATTTGGATGAGATCCGATGAAAACAAGAATTTTAATCTCATCAAGCAATGACAAAAAGTAAGACACATTCGGACTGCATTTAGCCACTTTAACAGCAACTAGAGTATCATCTAAGGTAGCATCGCTTGAAGATTTCAATTTCCCTAGTAAAACTTGTCCATACATTCCACTTCCCAAAGTTTTTGAATCGTCTACAAATGTATATTTCAATTATAAAAACCGAAAAGTTGTAGAAATATTTAGTATTACATTTACATAACAGGAGTCCATAATGGTATTTACCAATTTTTAAATTATTTCTAGAAATCTCGTATTTTTTTTCGTAAGGAAGTTTGAGAGCCTTAACATATCCGTTCTCTTCCGCCCCATCACCTTCATCATTGGATTCACCATAGCGAAATCTTTTTATAGCCATTAACTCATAATTTTCATTAATTTTTTTGAGCAAACGTGATCTGTACGCTACAAATGCAAACACCACCAGTGCACACATTAACACTGCAATTGGAATGCCAATTGACAACCCTGTTTTATACGCAGCCGGCCCTGCAACTAATGTATACAAGAAACATTATTGTCTTATTAATGTTTTTCTCTGTCGTCTGATAAAAATTGAATTTCTTAACCTTCATCAGCATTCGGAATCCAAGTAGCAATTTCCTCAGCAATTGCATCCTTGCCGCATACGCTTGTAAATCGTGTCGGGCGTATATAGTTGTATTTTTGGAACGCCCACTAGTTAATTACAAATACATATTGGAGTGAAAGCACTTGCAAGGATATCGGACTATTTATAATATGTATGGACGCTGAACGAGATGTCCAGGTTAGATGTCCTCTCACACTCTCACCAGCGTGAACGGCTTATTTCCATCAAACCAATGGTCGGGTGGAGAATTGTCTCGTTTCTCAACTTTTTTAATCTTAAATTTGCAGTCTTTTCGTACCACCATTGATCCAGCTTGGAAGCTGATGTTGTCATTGGGTATGTAGTTGGATACTGTATTTATGCTAACATGATGATCGTCACAATCTCCATTGAGGAACAAACGAGCTAATTCATTTTCATGCAACTTTACATTTTCACAACGATTACTGTGTGTGGGTAATAATCCCTACAAAATTACATACAAAAACTTTACTAACTTAACAAAACAATGACAATTATTTGAAATGGTGGATTATGTAAGTAATGTTGATTGTGTATTGCTTACATTATTGATGCAAGTACTACAGTTTACTTTACTAATAGAAACGATTTTAAAATCCTGAAAAAACACGATGAAACCATTTAGCATTGGAATACATTTTTAATTACTAGAATTCAATTAATTGGATACATATTATTACATACAGGCACTGCAGGTTTTCCTTTAACTTTACATTAAGTGTCAAGTATTGTCAATCTTACGGAAAATCTCAGGTAGCCCATCAGGATCTTCAGAGAATAAAAAGCACGACAAAATGTAGTACTCCCTGTGGAATTACTCGGATAATTCCTCAGATTGATTGTACATAGTTTTATGTGGCACAAAGGCCCTTGTAACTGAAAGATATTGTGAAATTCCTTTAGAGTTTTATTGAAATCCACCTTATCTTTCTCCTCAGAGTAAATCTCATTAATGGATTCAACACAAGGCTGCTTTGACAAGTCGCTGTCGCTAGTCGTAACAAACTTTTGGTTAGGTGAAGACAAGAGTGACCGAGAAAAGATCAAGATCAATAGTAGCTGAAGAAGCACAGAACAATAATACATCTTCGTTCTGAAGGGATCTAATGCACTAGAGAGAAATCACACAGGGTTTTTAGTTCTTTCATTCTTTCACCATCAGTCATCACAGTGTAACTAATTTACTAGCACTATTTGTATGTAAACATGAGAAAAGTTACGGATAAAAGATTTTGTCAAGCTTATTTAGTAATTAGTAACACATGCGTGTGGTAAGTGGTACAAAGGTAAATAAATACATAAATAGGAAACCAGTTCATATTTAGATAATAAATAGATAAATGGTCGGAATTTTATTTTATTCAAAGATAGTAATGTAAGTTTTGGTGGGTACTCTCTGTTATTAGTTGCTGTATAAAGAATGTATTCTTGGTATTGGTATTGTTTGTTTTACTACTAGGTGAGCATCGACTTCAGTAGATCAATAAACTTACCTAACAGTTTTATCAGTACACGACAAATAAACTGCGAGAAACAGGACATTGCCTGCCAGATTAGGACGTATACGTAATATATTTGATATTCGTCTGACTACTAATTTTGTCTCCCGTTTTTGTACTCAATCATTGTGTGTGGTTTTGGTGGACTTTATATTCAGAGTAAAAGATAATGGCTTTGTAGAGAGTCATTGGTTTCATTTACATTTGTTAGTTCTATTGAAATCAGGGGTGGCGACTTTATGGATCCTGGCTTTACAAAATATATGACCCACATAAGTTAAAAACCTGACCATTGGGTTGCTTATGCTCACAGCTTACAGTATTATGTACTATGTGTATTAACGTTCGTAGCGGGTTTTTCCATCTGATTGAAATATTTTCGTAGATAGGTACATGAACGAACGTATTACATAGCAGAATTTTTATATACGCAAGCTTTCTCTAAGAAATAAAGTCCAATAAAACACTATCTTAGGTCTACCTAAACCCAGAATAAATTTACAACAAAGAACTGTATTCAATAATAAATATACTTTTATTTTTCCAAAAATATAAAATATTTATAACGCATTATATCTGGCTAAAATTTAGAATATTTCAACTGTTGGGCGTGTACATAAACTCAAATACAAAAGGGCATTACATAACGGAAAATTCAATGTTTAAGTGGACGGCGCAAATAAATATGCTTATACTGTGTTTTTGACTTTCTGACTGTAATAGGAATTCTCAATAAAGTATCATTGTGGCACATCTATGGAATTCTATCATACGTACATATAAAATGGGTAGAATTCTTAATCTAACAAATCCGACTGCGTAATATTAAAATTGATAAAAATCACCACCTTTTATCACAATTTGGTCATACCGACCCTTAGTAGATACCTAACATGAAAATATGTTGTCAAATAAAATTTCTCTACTGTATCCACTGGTAATGTAAATTGCTCATGCAACTGCAATGAGATTTTCAAAGTCAATTGTCAACTTTTGCTCTTTAAATGCATAACTTCTCCAAGAGTGTCAACGAAAAACGTTTTATCACCAACTACGACTGTTATAATGTTGTCAGTCTGCTTTATTTCTTCTCAGTTTAACTCCTTTGGTCACACGTAATCCAGTGATTCAAAGAAATTTCTCAGTTCTGTGAACGAAGGTCTTTCCTCTGGGTTAGGACCCCAGCATTTAAGCATTTCATTATATCTGAACAAGACACAAAATATCAAAATGAATTATGATTAGTCTGCTATTTAGTTTTAATAATAAAGTAGATTACATCTCATTAGGTGAGTGCAGAGGTTTGCTCAGTCTTTGGTTGCTAATTAGAAATTGTTCGAGATGGTGATGCCTTGCGATATTTGAATAAGGGATTTCACAAAATGAAAAAATTTCCCACAAAGTTACACCGTAGGACCATACATCCGAGTGTGTGCTGAAACGATTACTGATTAGAGATTCTGGCGCCATGGACCGAAATGGAAGCGGGCATTGCTGCATTAATAAATTTAGATTCAATTAAATAATTCGTGTATTTAAGAACGTAAATGAATCCATTGAATGTAAAATTAATTGTTTAGTACATACCTGGTCGTCCCCTATACGAACGTAGTTTTCAACATCTTTAATTCTTTTCGAAAGTCCAAAATCACTAATTTTTGCTATTAAGTCATCCGTAAGCAAAACATTCCGTGCTGCTAAGTCAGCGTGCACCACCTGTACAATATAATATTGAAGAATATTTTGAAATTTTATGTACGTATATTCGGTTCTGAAACTGAAGCATCGATAATTGCCGAGCCCACCTGCATACTACTGAGGTACTCCATTCCTGCAGCAATATGTATCGTCCATTTTACGAAGCACGGTAAATATTCTGGTTTTATGGTCACATATTGCGTCTGTTGCTCACTGAATGCATGTAAAAACAACATTATAGGTAATTTCAATATGTTAACATCTGTAAAAACTAAGCGTGTAAAATCTAGTAAATCAATTGAAAATTATTCTCAATATTACCTAATAGATAATACAGCATAGCCGGAAGAATTTGTTGGAATTTCGTCACAAGCAGGATTGTCATATCCTCCTTCTGAATTGGAAAGAAATGTTAGTTTGTGGTCTTTCAAATATTTATTCAGGTTGCCTCTTTCACAAAGCTCCAAAATAATTAGCGCATCTCCTGCAACATGCCAAATTGAACAGTCCAAAAATACCCAAAATTTGGAAATTGTTTTGTAGCCAAAGGTCTAACATTGGAATCCGTATTAAGTGAATCAGAATAATATATTACAAAGTATTAGCAATATAATATGAATGGATTTACTTCTCGAGATATTATCGGTGCATGCTCCCACAAGTCCAACAATATTTGGATGAGATCCGATGAAAGCCAAAATCTTGATCTCTTCCAACAGTGACAAGAAGTAAGTCTCGTTAGGGCTGGATTTAGCCAATTTAACGGCAACAAGTGTAAATTTTGTATAGGTAGTAGATTCGTCTTTCGCAGATTTCAATTTTCCTAGAAAAACGTTGCCAAAAGCTCCATTTCCCAAAGATTTTGTACTATCTGTGAGTATGTAATCAAGAAATATTTAGGGGGTTTATGTTATCATATCAATGGAAATAAATGCATTACAGTAATTAAATTACCAATTTTTAAATTCTTCCTCGAAATTTCATACTTTGTTTGGTAAGGAAGCTTGAGAGCCTTTGCATAGCCTAGCGAGATGTAGTTACTAATTCCCCCCTCTGAATTTTCACCACTAATGTCATCATTACCAACATGAAATTGCTCTATTGCTCTTTGCTCATTCTCACTGCCATTGATTACCCTTAAGGAGTAGTCAGCCACCACGTATAACAGTCCAAATATTACCACTATAACCATTGGTAGTGAAATTCCAAGGGCTATTTGTGTATCCTCGTGATTCCTTGTGCCTACACAATAAGGACGTAGATATTAACAAAAATTAATGTTTTTATCTACAATTTAATAAGCTTGTGTAATTTGATAAAATTACTGTTATTGGTTTCTATCGATGTCACAAAGACATTCGTAGAATTTCCGTGATCTTTGTTTGTCGACCCATTATTTCTACTTTCGTCACCTTCTTCAATTTCAATTTCAACACTCGCTTCACCCCATGTACCGGTACCATTACCGGAACCTTCAACACCGCAAACGCAGGAGAACAGCGAAGCGTGAGGTTTTTGGACGTAGGAGAGCTGTTTAACAAATATTGAAAGATTCAAAACAATTCCACAATTTTCATGCCGTTTTCTGTGAGAGAAAATTTCACCTGAATGAACTCACGAATCCCTTTGTAAGAAAACTCAGGTTGCTCATTCTCGGATGTGGCATTACTTTTAATATTAAGTCTACATCCGTTTCGTACAACAAACGATTCCACAGAGAAAGTATTGCTCGGTATAAAGCTGGAAGACGTGTTTAGGCTATAAGGGTCGAAATTACATTCTTGACAATTCCTTTCGCTGTACATTCGAACACATTCGTTGTCTAGTAGTTCCACATCTTGACAACTACTTTTCATGCACTCCGGTTGGATTTCCTGTCCCCACAACACAAACAGAAATGCTTAAGTCAAGTGCTCAGCTACAAAAAGGAGGACTTCGCTGACTGTATGGTTTGTTACCTTACAGGAGCAGCCGACCACAACTATATACTAAAAACAGAAAACAAATTTAATCATTTTTAAACTAAAATAAAACAATAAATGATTTTTTTTAAATTGCTTAATCTTACGAAAAATTTGAGATAGTCTGTCAGCATTGTATCGGAATTAAAAAAATAGCAGACTCTTTTTCTCATTGGTTTAGGACTAAGAAAGTCAATGGCACATAATTTAATCTGACAGCCATCCTGGACTCTGAGTGAATGGAACTCTTCATGGAATTCCGAATCGTGTATCACAGTCAATCCTGCACTTTGTTCTTCCCGGTCGTAAACATCGAAACTGGTATTTGTAGGATTCGTATTGAAGTGCCCACAGTATTTTGCTTTGGTAAAATTAGCAACACGAACAGCTTCGTATCCATTAACAGTGAGAACTATATGACAGTGGAAATACAAGTAGAGAAGCACATGAAAATTCACAACCCACAGCAATGGGCTAACTAGATCACAACAATGGTAGTACACCATATTTCATTTCAGATGAAAGGAAAACGCATCAGATTGACATTGGGTGGATATCAAAGGGGTAACCACGAGGGCAATGCGATCTTTATTCTTTACAGGTTGAATACTCCGCAAGATTTTCTGTGTATGCATAACACATAAGTGATACAAAGTAGATACAGTATATGTTATTTGTACTTGATTGTATTGTACTTCTTCAGTGGTTTTCACTGACCTATTAACCGCCTCGTCACAAATGCGTTATTATATTATGGATGGTAGTATGCAGTAAAGCACAAGTTTCTAATTGACGCGAATAAATTAATTCAGATATGATACAGTCTGTTATAAGGTACTACCTATGCCTTTGTGGAACTAATATTTAGGTATTGCATATTAATGTTAGGGAAGAAAACACTGAATTGGTAGAGATGAGTGTGCAATCATCTGTGCAAGCCTTTAGGCAGTGATCTTGGGGGTGTCTGTCAAAGCATATAAAATATGGCGAGTACCTACATTAAAGTCTGGCTTAGACAATGCCACAATAATGTTTTGTTGTGCTGCAGTTGTTTTTTTAAACCGTAGACAGCAATCATACGTAACGCCATAACAGCAAATTGTATAGTGCTAATTCATACTACGTATTAGCCGAATGCTTCTTTCGCATACTACTATTGAATATTTTTCTGCATTAAGCAAACACAGAGGTTGCAGTCGATTGCCAATGGTACAATGTACACGTAAGATTTGGATAGGAAACAGTACGTTGATATATGTCTCTGTGTCGGTAACCGCTAAAATATCACACCAAGGGCATCCATTCATTTGTCGTAGGTAAAGGTAAGCTATTTAAGTTGCGAAGATATTGCCTAGATACACCATTGCATTTATGTCGTGGAAATTGTTCACTACATTCCCTTATTAACATTAGTGTGGTGGGCAGTGGACATGCAATGACTAGACTAAACTGGATTAGTAAGTAGTATCAAATTAGTCACGTCACGACTAGTAGCAATTTAAAAGGCAAAAGCAGCGCCTGGTTTTACCATCATTTTTTATTCAAGCATCCGACTTGCTTGGTGACGTATCTAAAATCCATTCTATGTATCAGTAAGTATGCATCTTTAAAAGATATTGTTCGAATACATACTTAAATATGGAAACATAATTTTTCCATTTTTTCAAATTAAAAAAAACCCTTGTAAGTAATTGGCAAAGAATCTTTTTGAATATCTGAAATGTGAATATCGCTCGTGAAAAACATCTACTCTGTTGAAAATGTAAAAATAAATCCTATTATTATTATATTGACTCACAATTCGAGACAGGGTGCTAAAGAGAAATTTGATCTGTCCTCATTAGTGAATTATGTAATACCCAGTGCGTTTGAGTTCCTTAAATGCACGAACTTCATGTAAGTGAAGCAATAAATTACCTCCTGTCATTTCAGATTTATCATTCATATTCATCTTTCATACGATAGTATAAATATTTATACAGATATTATACTTACCTAACTACATAACTTTTTACGACGCTGCTGATGTCGTGTGCGGAACGTGTAGCACAAAGCACCACCTAACGCATGGCAAACGTTATACGGTATGCAAATGTGAAGGTGATTAGTAGAACCGACTTTTTATCCATTATTTAGACAATATGTATAGTGAAAATGTAATGGAATTTTATAACCATGTATGTAATGTATGTATTCAATAACAATAACATTGATACACTACTTTTTTCCACGAAACGTGCAATACAGAGATAAGTACCGTAGAATCCATGTAGATTTACTATACTATCTACTTTGCTATCCACTAGTAGTGATCATTACCTATCGTAGGGTCTAAGAATTATCATGGGGGATGAGAGCATGAATAAACATGAGCCCTGAGCCATGAGCTATTTATATTTACTCTTCGCAGAAATTACCTTGATTAAGTTTCTTTGTAAGATTTGTAGTGCAGATCTAGATTATCATGTGCCAGATTACAGATATTGAATGTTGACATAATTAATTGGTTAACATTTGCAGGGCAAGTAAAAGAAAAGTAGTGTCATTTATAAATGACGCACAACTGGACACACGACTTGCAAGGTATTCTTCCAATTTCTGAATTGGTACAACAATAGTTAGTATTGTTGGTGTAATGCAGAACTCATAAGAATGAAACGCAATACAAGTCTTAATATGAGTAATTATATATATATAATATGCGCTCATGTTCACTTATCCATATGAAGGTGTGAGATATGCTTTTTATATATGTAGTGTTGCAACGACTAGTCACTAGTCACCACTCGTGGCCATTGTACTTTAAATATACAGCACCACATCGATGTCTTACTACACGTTTGTCAAAATTTTGGCTTTACAGAGCAAAAATTTAAATTTTTCAGATTTGAAGTGAAGAGAGGGAGTAAAGAGAATTTAGAAGCCTTTGTACACCCTAAAACGAAATTCGCATTGACGAACAGAACTTTCCTTGAATTTATTAATCGAATTCCGGATGCATGCGAACAGAATCTTAGTGCCAGCACAATGGAGGGATTAAAAATTTGCACTAGATAGATATAAATAATAAAATACTTGCGAAATTGTTTCCAAATTAAATCCTAAAACATGATTAAAACGAGTACTTGTGAGAAACCAGTATGAATTTTTTCTGTCTTGCAGCTGAAACGCATTTTCTTTTGAAATTTGAGGCAACGCCTCTGAATGCAATTGCCAATTGGATGTATTCTCTGTATACATTGGACAGTAGGTATTCTTTACTGTAGGGGTGTCAAATTGTGCATTACATATCGTACAAATAAAACATATGAATACAGTATTTAAGTCACATATTACGTATACTATAGTGTTGACAATATGAGCAATGTCACTGGTCAAGGTAGTACCACCATATTTTACATATAACCGTGCAAGCATTTACTGTATTAGTACAATTAATTGGAAAACGAATCGATATTTACCAAACACCAGTTCCTTTACGAAACCGTATGTAAACATGTTTACTGTTGTAGCGGACGACCTACACTTACAGGCAGCAGTCACGGTAGCCTATATCGAGTGCGTTGAACAGTTACACTTAAATATTGTAAGCTAGCCAAGTGTACGTACGTCATCGATATGCGTACAAGAAGTTGTTACCTTTCTAAACATTTCCAAAAGCATGTATGACCCGTTTCATGTAGTTTACATTTCTTCACTCTTAAAATTACACAGTCGTAACCAATAAGAAATAAATGTCTGGTTGACTAGTACTGTGAGCATGGGGATAGAGTAGAGCAATGGGTGAAGCAAAGTACGTAAACGCTAGAAATTAGATTGCTTTAAGAATCTTTGAATAGCAGTTAAGCAGTGTACAGATTGCTGCGTAGATTTCTAGTAAATGTGATACATTAGTAGGAAACAAACATTTTGAGCGAAATTAGAATTTACTTGATGGGAGTATAATTAAATATTCCTGAAGAACCTGGGACAATTTAATGTTATGTTATGAATCAATATTTAAAAATGTCTGCAGCAATTACAGTGTACAAAATCTGTCAAATGTCAAATCGAACGGCCTTTAGTACTCAACATATTACACTACGCATTTGTTAGCGATAGTGTTCTCATTGCATACATTCTGCGATGTTATAGTTATGCATAACAAATGTGCCGACGAACAAGTGCTTATTATACAGAACAAGTGTGTGCACCGTGTGCACATAGAGTTGTATTTATAAACAGCATACACGGTACTGTTAGATATGTACAAAATATATGACAACGTTTTTAAAGCATTTAGAATGCATAATCGTCTGGTGGTAAAATTAAGTCAGCAGGGTCATCAGATGTAGCGCGCTCTTCTTCTTCCCTAGCACTTTCCTCTGCATTCTTCAGCAATCGGTCGAATTCCTCAGCAATATCATCATCAACTGTGGGCAAAGTGGGTTCCTCTCGCTTCAACTTGTTCACTAGTTTCGTCTCAAATTCGACAAAATCTATGTACTCCTTCGCTAGCCTTTCTTCTTGAAGAATTTCCTCCAAGTTGGATTCTTCATTCGTTTTCTACGTTGCGTAATATTAAAATATATAGAAATTACGTGCAACTTGCCCGAATTTCCATGCAAAATGAAGCTTACCAGTTTTTTATGTCCCTTAAAACTTCCATGAACAGCTTCCAGTTTTTCTAAGCGACCCTCCTGATCTGCAACCCAAGAGTTCATTCTCTTTTCTTCTCGATTCATCAGTTCTTTCATTGTATTTTGCTCTAAATTTAAAGGCTTGACATAATATCGAGGAATAATAAGCACAAACAAAACTCCTTCGGAATCACTTAATGCCACGAAGTGCTTCTTTGATGTTGTGGTTTTAGGCACGCAAATGTCTGTTGGAAATTGTAAAATTGTATAATATCATACATAAATGACAACTTTATAAATAGGTCCAGTGTTCTCATGTAAACATTAAAATAATACCAGTGATTCTTCCAGCGGAAACTTGTTGTGTAAAGACTGGAGCATTGCTTCGATCCAGCAAATCCCAAACTTGTACCGAACCTTCGCTGGTGCCACAAAAGAACACACCTGGTCTTGTGTTTGACCTACCAAGATTTCATGGTACATACCGATTAATTTTATGGGGGAATGAACAACTAATACGTTAATTAATGCATGTTTCCTTTTACCATGCACCACACCAGGGAAAGAGTGATCCACCATGAGATTGAAGCACGGGATACTAAAAATAGTATTATAGTGATATAATTATGTATGTGCATCTTTCATTAACCTAATGTAAAAGAATGCAGTCTTACGGGACATTTCTCGTTCCAAATGCTCACAGTACCTAAAGGAAAAACGCAAATAATCTTTGAGCGCGTTACATTGACTACATTTTTTTAAATAGATAAAAAATAAAATTCATTTCATATGAGACATACCTCCACCAATCACCAGTATAAGTTGGTAAAAGAAAGGACTCCGTGAGATGCTTGTTATTGCTCCATCATGATAGCATTGCACGTAATGATTCTGACAGGCTAAAATCGAACACAAATTGTTACAATAAACAACAATTGTTTACCAGTTTCATGAGTACAACCACAGGGGTTAAGCTTATGCCTACTTTTATTCCCAGAGTCGAGATTAATTGTCCCATCCTTGTTGCGAAACCTATATTGGACCAATCGCAAGTTCACGTTTAAAATAAACATAAATACTTCTAATTATAAATAATTATGCTTCACAAATAGAAATACTCACCAATCTACAAAGCAAATCTGTCCAACCTCAGTTCCTATGAAAATTGTACTTTGAGTTACACCAAGATTTACTGGTGGCTTATTTTCTGGTATAGCAATCATCGATTGCTTTGACAGTGAATGGCTGCTCATGGTATTTTTCGATTTTTCACCCAACTTTTCTGAATCTGAATGTACTTTTTCAAGGTCAGAAACAGTAGAAACTGTTGGCGCAACAACAGGGACCTGATCTTGTACTTTGATTGTGTCGCCTATTCCCATAAATTAAGCATTTAGTGATTTAGCGTTTGTGGAATTCAACACAAACGAACAAATATTATTACGGTGAAGATTGTACTGACCGACTTTTGCTTCACTTAATGTCATCAGGGTTGCATACATTGTCCCGGTGCCATCATCCAAATTGCACTGAAATAAATAAAATGTATATTTTTTGCATTTGATATACATTTTTTAAATGTTGTGCATATGTGGTATTCATTCATGATGTTATACCTTTGTACTGAATTTCCATTGATTATTTTCAAGATGAAGCCACGGGTTGTTTTTAATTGGATTTTTTGCATCCTCTTCTTCAAAATCTGCTAAAACTAACTTTGAAGGGCGAGTGTCCCACAATCGAAGTGTACTATCACCAGCAATACTGTAAAATTGACAACTCCTTCCCCCCATTGAATTTTCTAGTAATGTTCCATTTTTTCCAATCTGTAATGACAACAGGATTCATTTAACAAATGTCCATTTAGCATACTTATACTACACGCACGATTTCCTAGTGCAGATGAAATTAATAAATATGTAGCTGACTTCAACATGTGAAGGAACCCATGCCACGGACGTGACCACTCTCTTATGACTTTGTTCCAAGTTTGACAGACCGCAGGGACGAATAAGTGGGCAAGCGTATTTCTCTGCAGTGTCTTTCAATTTTTCAAGAAAATCCGGTTTCTTGGTCCCCGAGTCCATCTCCATACTCTTTTTACGGCGATTTTGAAGCTTATTACGCAATTCTGTGAACACTCTTCCAAGATCCCAAAGAGCTATCTGACCGTTGGCACAGCCGCCACACACTAAATGAGGATCCGAAGGATTTACTTGAAAAGAGAACACATCTGCAGGTGCATCCAGCATTATCTGCAATAGAGCCATATTTTCATAAGTATTTATTTAATTTACAATTTACATGTATGTTTACTAATAAATTGAAAATGGAAAACAACAATTTTTACCTGTGGATGTGAGGCTTCTTTCAAATCCCAGAATAAGACAAAATTTGGCTCCATTAGCACTTTAGAATGTGATTCTATGCGCTTATCGAATGTGGCATCTTCTGCTACTGACAAAACTACCACATCTGAACAAATTATAGTAGTGTTATAATTTTTTATTGTTGATACAGCACTACACAACTTTGCTATTGCTGCATGTGTTAAATGTCCATAATTGTTAAATAAATAAAGTACAGACCATCAAGGGTGGGATGGAACATCATTTGTGTGACACATCTCCCTTTGCTATGTCTCATATCAGAGTAAGTTTGAAATTCCTTCAACACAAGTGCATCATTGTTGAATTCAGATTCATTTCCCTTTGTTGCCCGAAGTCTTTGGTAGTCCATCCCAGCTACATCCATCATGGAGTTTTGTTGTAGATTCACCAGGAGATTAACTAAACTCTAAAAAGCCATTGAATTAAAGAGAATCATTCTCGTGTAAGTATTTATGGGTAAGATATTTCAACCATGTATTTAAATGATGAGAACGTACTTTTTGGAAAAATTGTTTTAATGATTCCGACTTCATAATTGTCTCCGCCTCTTCCGGTTGTATACTCTGGATCTCATGCTGAGTCGTTTTATTTCGTTTGAAGAAAAACCCTGTTTGAGTTGATACAGTACTTTTCTGAGGCATAACTTGGACTGATCGGTCGATTTCAGTGATTTCTACAAAGGGATATTTGGCGGGATCTTCAGATTCAAAGCAAACGTATGCATTTGGATTACCCTCAAGGGGCATATCACTAAATGGACAAACATCACCGAATTTTTCCCGAACTCGAGAAACGTGTACTTCAAGCTAAAAATCCATAAATTCATATATTTTTCCCTAATCATTTTTGAATTGAATCGTTTATTTACCAATGGGCGGAACTCGTAGACATTTTCTTCCGCAACTTCCAACTCACTGCCCTGGGTGCGCCACTTCCTAGGAGCTATAGATGCCATATCGTTCCACATTTCCTGATCAAATCATTAATACAAGGGTAATATCAAAATAATGGGAATATTAACGATTTTAAATAGAAGTGACCCATTTTTTAATTGAATTATTACCTCTTCTTTCTTCTTCAAATCTAAAAAGACTTGTTTCTTCTTCGGGGGATTCAAAACGCGATTTCGTGCTTCCATCGTCAAACAAAGGTAATATTCATGACCCGTTTGCTTTGTTACATCTAGTCCTAACAACATCGATATTTCTGGATAATGCTATATTGGTAGAACGATAGTGCATTATTTATACAGGAAGAAGGAACACGTAATTTATTTTTACAAAAACTTACGATAAAGTGTTTTAGTTACCTTTATTGAATCGTAGTAAGGGAAAAATTCGGACTGGTCTTTGTAAATATACATATGTAATTTCACTTGCTTGAAACTAATCCAAGTAATTTTTTGGGCCATTTCTGTCATATCTTCGAGATCAAGAAACTCCTTGGTTTTATCCGAAAGTGTTATGCCGATTACACCATCAATCTTGTCCAATGCATCAACTAAATAAATACCAAGATGGAATGTTATGTAGAACCTAAAGTGAAAATAATCAATATTTTATTTAAAAGTCAAATTATGCAAACCATCTTGTTCAGTCGACGCTAAGCCACCAAAGTAAAGGGTCTTTAAGTCATCTTCTTCATCCTCCTCAGCAGCCTATAAATATTATTTTCGGCATTAGCAATTCAACATTGTTTTACAAGTTTCAGAACTACCACCGATTCTATTTTATTGCTTATTCATCCTGGGCACGAGCCTACTATTGAAAACATGAAATAAATTCGAATTCAAGTGCCCATCGAGAAGAACAAAAAGAAACCTGGTAAAATTGGACAGTAAACTAGGTTGATCGGTGTTCAAAATGATTCAAAATTGTTGGATTGGTTTATTTGAACTGATTCACGCTCAAATTGTTGAGAATTTGTGGGAAAACTCCATTTTACTATGCACAAAACCTCGTGTTGGAAGAACTGAGTTATCTGTTTGGAGTGCTTTTGTGTACATTTATACTAAACAAACTATGGGATTAGACTCAACTTTTGAAGTTTAATCACATTTACGACATCTTGTAATGCGAATTAGATTTTGTAACATAATGCCAATACCTGATTGAAAAGAGCCATGAAATCCGCATCTAATTCAGCTGCAGGGGGTTCCTCAACGACAACTTCTTCGACAACTTCCTCTTCTGCAAAACAGTAAAGATGTTGCTATTTAATTTTATTATTTTCAGATAAATCCATTTTTTTGATTTCTCAAATGCAGTAAATGTTCGAACCTTCGAAACTAACTATAATTTCTTCTTCCTCCCTGAGAACACATGAGAATTACCAGAAATAAGTGATTTTAATGTGTAAAATCTTGTGAAAATCTCATATAAAAAAAGACTTACTCTACTTCTTCTTCCTCTTCTTCTACTACCACTTCTTGGACAACTTCAGTAACTTTTTCTTCAACTTCCATTTCCATCAAGTCTTCCTCTGAAAATGGATATAAAATTTACAGGCCAAAACCAAAATGTGACACGTTTATGCCTGCTTTGTTAGTGCTATTTAGGATTTCGTACCCGCCATTAAAAGCTCGTACATCATAATATCCTTCTCAATTATTTCCTTGGGGGTAAGTTCTGAATCATGTCTATCAAGAAGAGAAATTTCCACGGGTGCCACTTCTTCGGCTACCTCCTCCAAGACTGAGCTCTTTTTCTTTTTCTTCTTTTTGAAAAAAGGTGTTGCGCTTTCTTCTTCCTCCTCCTCCTCTTCCTCTTCTTCCATTGTTGCTTCGGCATCTGTCGCCTCCTCTTCTAATAAAAATCAAATACCGCATTTTAATTTGTTCCTGTTCTTTTCAAGTCGATTTTTGTGTGGATAAGGAATAAAAACTGCCGTCAAATAAAATAGATTCGTGTTCTGCCATAAGTAAAGGTATATTTCTCAAACTTGATAATTTTGGTGTGTATTTTGATTCATTCGTTTTGTTTGCATTTTTAACAGGCATCAGAGAGGTAGAGAGTAAATACAAAAACAGGAAATCAACGGTTCAGCAAGGGATTTTTGCCACGGGTAATGGGTAACCAATATTAGTAAACTGGTTAAATGGGCTGTTAAAGCATCTTGAATTTCTGCTCATTACCAAGCACCTGGCTTTCGAGTATCATTTATATAAAATATTAAACTTATCTTACAATTTTGCGATAAGCGGGAATGCATTCAACGGTTACAAAGTTTTCTTCATTTAGTTTAAATACCTACTTGAGACTTGAGAGATACTAAAAGTATATACTATGAATACCCTTCAGGCTAACGAGATTTTTGATTTGACAGTTTTTGGTGTGAAATTTTGTGCTATGCTATTATGTGTGTGGTGTGAAATGTACTTAATAATAATAATGTGTGTGAAAACATTGTAATTACTTCACTTGGTATAAACATATTTGACAAACTGCAGTCTGCTAATTGTGTAGAATTCTACAAGCTAGTAATAAGGGTTCTTCCAAATTACTCCAAATTCTTCGTGGTACATACATCTGTATGTTTGAGCTATCTTTGTGAGTTCAAAGTTGACATGAGTAGACCAAGTCGATCATTATTTAATTTGTACTGTCAGTATCGTGTCGCTTACACATATAATGCTGTTACATTTTATTAGCATGTTATGTTGCATTCATAATTTTTGTGAAACCAACATCTAGGTAAATAGCCCGCAATGTAACTCTCCTACAACTACTATCAAGATAATTTTTTTACTACACTGTAGTGTAACTCCTCACAACAAGTATACTGTGTCCAAGTGAATCACATTGTGTAACAGCGTTTGTTTTTGTTATATAAATCAATCTATCTCTCTCTAGCCGGTAGTAATAGGTACGATGAAAGTAAGCAAAAAACGGTTCTATGTAATACCCTCTTCATCTGAATCGACATCTTCGTCACTTTCATTTTCCCGACTTTTTAACGACTTCCTTTCCTTCTCCTTGTCTTTCTCCTTGTCCTTCTCTTCCTTTTCATCCGAATCAGGATCGGAGTTGTCCTTTTCCAAAGATTTTCTTCCATCCATTTTGGACACAAAGCTGATATCGTTACTTCAACAAGAGCAGTAAAAACTGCTAAAACCCGATCAAAATAATTCTGATGTTGTATAGCTCATGTAAAATGCTGAAATGTAAAGCTGAAATTATGCCACGATAAACAGTAATAGCTGCCGGTGCTTTGACAAATCATATTTTATGCATACTGTTGAGCAGTCCCGTATTGATCTAATACAAACCATGACAACCCCTAAAATCCTTCCGAGTAATCCTCCCGTATAAGCTATTGAAATGACATACAGACCAATATTATATTTGCAGTTGATAAATGGTTCTTTAATACGGTAAATTGTTTCCACACAATTTGACATGAGCTGTGTTCATTTTGGGCATGGTACGGCTGAGTGTACATACATAAAGCGTAATTTGATTGTTTAGGATTTTATGTTCCACATGATATAGATTGATAGGGTTACAAAGTGTGACAGAGATTTATGAATCCAAGAATACATTCAGACACACACAGACAAGATACAGTGAGACACAATGCATGCATTGTATTTGTTTGGCAACTTATCATACATTAGTAATTTTTGACGAGACCTGCTGGCAACAATGGGGTCCGATAGATAGGCCATAGGCCTACACGTAAAAAGGCTTACGCGAAATTAGTTCTATAATAGGAGTAGCCTATTATAGAACGTCTCGCCTCCGTCTCACTCCCTAAATAGCTAACCGTGTAAATACGATAAACTGGTCTACATGTATAAATAAGGCGGAAAGGTTCAAATCACCCAAAAAAAGACTTGGCTACCTCTATTCCGTGTTTCATTAATAGTAACTCTCTGCGAGTTATAATTATTATAAAATCTATACGTGTGAGACAGTTCATCGTATTTATACGATTATAAATAGGTCTATTTAACGAGTGAGACGATTAGGCCACTCCTACTGTAGAACTGATTTCGCGTAGGCCTATCTAGCGGGGATCGGCAATGACAAAGATGAACTTTGATATTTAGATAGGATTGATGCAAATAGGAATTATTTTTTAAGGAAGGGTTGTGTCCACATTTTGATATTCATATTCTGCTTCTAAAACATCATCCATTTCCTCTTCCTCTTCGTCGTCAGTCATACTGTCGTCGTCCTCACTACTGGTCACTTCTTCATCATCCAGCTGACTCAAGCATTTTTCACAACTGCATGTGAACAAATAGTGATTCCTGTAAAGAAATCAGTTCAATTTAGTAAAAGTACAATGTAGAAATTTAAAAAAATGCTTCGTTTGCTTACTGTAAATATTTGTTGCGAGAATAACGAGATCGTGACAAATCTCCCAGATCTAAATAAGAAATAGTTATTTCCTCTCCCGGCTCGATGTCTTTCACCGCCACAAGTCCGAGCTTGTGATTTTTTTCCGGGAATTTTACATCGGTGTTTGGAACTGTTGAAAGTACAAATTGAGAAATTAAATTAAATGCAAATTGGGAGTTTGTATCTCAGACCATAGTACATATATGTAATTTTTTCTAGATGTTATAATCCCTCCAGACTATGACGCCGACATCGTTGTCACAATTAGTAACACCTCCGAAGCCGACGTCTTAATGAAGAAGGGAGATCCTATTGCTCAGATGAAATGTGAAAATATTATGTCTACAGCCTTAGCAGAATGAATAGTGAAACATTTCAGCCGAAAGACACATTCCCTTATACAAAATCGCATTTATGTTAGAATGACCAATTAAATAAAAACGGATAAAATCAATTGCTTACTGCAACTGTGATTCACCAAGCTCTGTACAGAATACAAAGCACTCCCTTCGTTGTCCAAAAAATGCCCGACAACTGGAATTTTGAATAGAGGTTTATTGTTTAAGGAACCAATTTTAGTCTAATATTTTATTTATGCCTTATTGTTATTGTATGAAATTCTCCTTCACTGCAGTCTGCTGACTTGACTCTATTATTATACCTTTGTCCATTTCTTCATAAAGCTCGTCCACTGCGGACAATACAGTTTCCTTTTCTTCTTCATTAATATCTAGTTTCTCGATGTTTGCAACCCAGACTGCAAAGGGACTTGTTCCAACTCCTTGGCCGTTACGTCCAAACATGACAAACAATTTCAAAAATCCCTCAGGAGTCAGCCACTGTCAGATATGATAAAAATTATTAGCTCAGTATAATAGTACCAAAGCTGTTTTGTTTCCATTCATTTGCCCACCTGATTTATTTTATCTGTACTGAATACTGACGTGACAAGTAACCTTAGAGCATTTATTTGGTCCTGATAATCCTCTCCCAGTGATTTATGAACCAATTCTTGGTTATCACTCGTTGAGGAATGGCAAAACTGTTAGAAAATGATCGTGACATCTTACATTGCATATTATTAACGTGCGACCCAAATACATATTTAATCTTGACTTACGCTTGCCAATCTGGTGTGAAGACAGCCATCTTTATCGTAATGAAGTTTCACTAACAATTTTACTAACAGCATGATGTTCAATGTTTCCGGTGGATAGTGCATTTGCCTATTACGAAAGAACAGTAAAGACAAACTGTACAACCAAAAGAGTTAAATGTAATAGCGAGTATGTATTTTATACCTCCAAAACTGTTCCAACACTTTAATTGGATGATTTTCTGGTGGATTCTTTGTGCCAAAACACAACACGGAATGATATTCTTTCAGTGCCACTTCTCGACATTGTTCGCTGCAATACAATGCCTGAAAGTAAAATCACAATCATTTTTAGAACCACTTACAGTACTCACCAAGAAATAGAAAAGGTTTATTGTGTAATATTTTATCTCGTGCTTTTTCTTACTGGACATTCAGGACATTCAGCTATTAATTCTTTTTTGACCTCGCAGCATTGAGGATACGGCAATTCAATAGGATTTCTAGCTGCCAAACGTTCCACATTTTCCTGTGCCGTCTCCAACGATCTGTACATATCAACAAAATTCATGAAACAAAATGCATACATCCAAACGCATTTGTTTCCAAACCAATCAAGTGGTATACCTCATACAAAATTCACAAGCCTTATATTTGTAGGTTTGATTCCACGCAAATTGGCACGTTACAATCGGAACGTCCACCATCACCGTCTCACCCATTGTAAACTTCCTAGTAGCGAAAATACCCCGTCCCTGAATGACAATGAAATTACGAATGATACGTGCATAATTACTGTTGGGTATTACATAAGTATATACTAAAAATACACATGCACATTAAGGCTGTAATTAATTAAATGCATTGCAGTAAAAAAAATTCTTACAACTGACTGATCTATAAGTCTGATCTCAGTTCCCTCTGGCACAATCGCATTTTTCCAGCAATCTACTTCAGCCCCATCGCCTGCAGCTCCATTTGAGCCGTTTTCCATGCTCTCGATATTCTTGGGTCTCCTTTACCAAGCCGGGTAAAAACAACCAGTCCCAGTCTCTCGTCGTATCTGTACTCTGTACAGAAAGAGAAAATGTTACTTTGCATTGGACATTGTTGTGTAGATGATATCTACCATGTGTTACGATATCCGACCGAAGATTCTACAGTGGGAAGCAGAACTGAACACAACAGGTTGTAATTTCCCTAAAATTTAAATACCAAATAAGAAAACTTACGTTTGTTGTTGATGCTATCTGTTACTATTATAATTATTTGCGTAAATGCACTTCGTAAAAGGGGTGTACACTGTACACAGTGCTAAATTATTGAAACTATCATTTCATTCGGTTTGTGTCAAGCGCTTATGTTGATAATACTACGTTATGTAGCACATAAATATTCCACTCCACCATTTAATAGTATTTTAGCTGTATTTATGAATACAATTATTACAATTCGAGCCACAAAGACAATATATTTCTTGGATGTTCTTATGAAAATAAACAAACATCATTTTTACAGAACACGCATGAGCAAACACGTTCGAATGTAGTGCATTGGATACTAAACACCAACACTGTTGAATATTGACTATTGAATCCTAAATACAATTAATTATTGTTAGTTAGAAGCGAACGGAAATAACTCGGATATGATTTGTACAGTCGGAAAAACTTGTACTGACATTGTGTCCTTTGTAACACAATTCCCTTGTGAAGACACAGATCAAAGGTAAATGCACTGTACTGTGGCGTTAATTTTCTCTATTTAGGTAGATCTCCGATAACACTATCTCATGCGAGTAGAATACTGAACATCTGTGGAACATGTGTTTACGTGTACCACATACAAAACATATGCCTATTTATAGCGCACAAATTCAAATGAACCAATGAAAAGATGAAAGAAATTTGTCATTTTTGTAGATGTACAAAGCAAAGCTGGGAAAGAGGAGGCAACGCTTCCAACAATGCAACAGTTCTTGCTGCGTTGGGAGCTCCAGCAGAATTTTTGGGACCTCTAGCCAAGGATCATTTACTGGAGTAACTGAACTCGATTTATGTATACCACCATTTAACCATTACATTTGCTCTAATGGAAGTGTAATGAATAGATTTCTGACGGATGACATGAAATCTTACGGAATAAAATTTGACAACTGTCCCGTATATGAAACCCTCAAAAGTCCTGTTTCAGTTGTTCTAAATAGTGAGAAAACCGGAACAAGAACTATAGTACACAGCATTGGGACAATTCCTGAACTCGGTTTGGATGACTTCAGAAAATTGAATCTGGACAAATATTCATGGATACACTTTGAGGTCATTAATTATTTATATTTATAAACATTACACGTACATATTATAAGGAATGAATTACTTTTAATTAATTTTTTAAAATTCATATTTAATTATTATTAATATAGGGAAGAAACGAACTAGCAGCAGTCGAGATGATACAACTCATTTCCGAGTATAATGACAAAAACCCTAGTAGTCTTCCAGAAGATGCAACTAACAATGAAGCACTCTTACCGAATTACAAAATGAAAAAGATACCAATTTCTGTAGAAGTACGAAGTAACGATCTGCACGCTTCCGCTTCCAAATCCTGAAGGATGTTGTTGGAAGCGGCATTACGTGTCTCATTTGCCATTTACTTAATAAAAATTTATAACACGCTCTTCCAATCTGCCATAAAGAAAGTTAGTATAGTCTGCTTACAAACTACAAGTACCTATCTCAATCTCACAGGTAGAGAAAGTTCGAGAGTCTTTATCTGTCTTGGTGCCTGTAGCTGATTTGGTATTCGTCGGAAAAGATTTTGCAATGATGAAAGGAGCTACCACTTTCACAGAAGCCATTAAAATAATTTCCCAAAGTGCTCAGTCAGGGTTAGAGCATTACGCCAACATGACAAATCTGATGGAAAACATGAATTTACTTGTGCTTGGTTAATTTTTGTCTAGAGCAATTGTGATTTGTGCTTGGGGAGATCAAGGAGCTGCATTTGCTACTGTAGGAGAAGAACCACTTCAAGTGAAAACGGTCCCAGCTTTTCCCCCAGAGAAAATTATTGATTCTCTCGGTATGCAGAGAGGCAGTTATACAGAGCTCCTCTATATAGCCCGTGTCTTCGTCTATCCAAATAAGGCTTAGAAAGTTATAATTGGTTTTCCTGAAAATCCGAAATTTATTTTATCTATTTAGGTGCTGGAGACACATTTTTTGCAGCAGTTATTTTTGGACTGTCCTCAGGTTTAGATGTTGAAACAACTGTACGATTTGCTTGCAGACTTGCTAGCTCAAAACTGTGCCAATATGGATTTAAAAAGGTTGGAGATGCTGCTAGACAAATGCCCGAGTACAAGAAAATTATAGAAATGAAGAAATGTATGCCTATTTTGTAACTGGTCATTCTTTGCATTTACTTCATTCCAATAAAACAATACAGAAGATAATCAAATTAGAATCTCCTAATTTTTCCCCAAGAACGCCTGTCTTCTTGATTTTTTCAACATCTTTGCAAGAGAGTCTGTTGTTGTGTTGTTGGAAAATTTATCATAATTTTCACATTCATTCGTGAGAGAACCGTTGACCATGAATCTATCTTGTTCACCTTACAATGCATTAATCATAAATCATGCAGCAATACAAGCAGTACTTTTTACAATTTTTACTTGCACGTTTACTTGTTTTCTTAGTTAGAGTTGAGGGAACCAACTTCCCTTATAAAGGTGTTGCATCAGCTGCATGTTTATGGAAAATAAATTGATTGTACCTTAAAGTAACGTATGTATGTAAGATATTCAGCCAGAATAGTGTGGACAGTGAAAGAGGACACAGGACTAGTGGAAGACAAGAACGCAAAAATACACCAGGTAAAATTACATGCTATTCAGATTTACTGACTAATAATCGCAGTGTTATATCCAAGTGTACTAATTGTAAAGTATATCACAAAATTCAAATTCCCCATGCTAAAGCTCACGGTCGCCGGTCACATATAAACGTGATTGATTACCACACCACACGGCAATCGTTAATATAACTATGGTGTTCCCTTCACTGCTTTGATTTGTATATTAGTTATATCTAATGAATTGCAGTATAAAATACGTTTTCCCTGACTGTCGCGCATATCTCCCGATCCGATGTCTCCATTAAACACACCATCAACTGGTTGGTGGTGTCAGTGGTGTGTAATAAATAATAAGTGATCCAATGTGGTGACAGTGTTTTTTTAATAAACCTCTATCTCACTCCCTAGACTATACACTTATTTTTATCTTTTGTTTGTTTATCTTGAATCTTTTCGAACTCTCAAGGCTTACCTGTCGTCGATGATTGAAATTATTTATTCCGACGGACGAAGGGACGAACTCGTGTCAGTATCAAGTAAGTAGTAACAACAACCTAAACAAGTTCAGTGTTCGTCGAATCAATCATATGTCAACAGGCAAACAGTCTTTGAAAAGTCACACAACAGGTAAAAAATATTTACTTCATTTCTTCTTGTCTTATTAGCTGAAATTCAAAATTTGTTTTCTACCCTTGGTTAAAATGTCACAAAATCTAGAACTATGCAGAACACACATGTACTAACTAACTAACAAGTACTAACTAAGCAATAATAGTTGATAGTACCACCAACCTTAACGTGCAAAAGTAAATGAAAACAGAACCGGAGCAACCGCACCAACAACTAAATATAAGATTCAATGCTGCACACGAACGCACGCAGTCCAAAAAGCACATGAATAATACTGACCGCATGGCAGAGAACAGTCTACAAAGTGGAATCAATTTCACGTAATATAGGCCCTCAAGCAACAATTTCGTTCTGTCTGTCTCGATATCTCGCATACCTCCTATGCGATTAACACATTAGTAACTAAAAGTATACATTCAATTCCAGGTGCCCGTTTCACCAGGGTTGGTAAAGTGTAAAGTCTAATGTTATAGAGATAGGACTTTGCACTTTACCAACCCTGGTGAAACGGGCAATGTGACTTGTTGTGAGCGAACACCATAATTTATGCGAAATTCATGAAACTCTGTAATCTGAATTCTGATACCTATGCTGTTCTCTATTCCGAACATACATAGACACCTCTGATGTCTGATATAAATAACTATAACATACTACCGGGCATTATGTACACAAAAAGTTAAAAGGGTTAGGTTATTTGATCTTTGGCAATTAAAATAGAGCGATTAAAATAATATTTGCCTGCAAATGTACACTTAATTCTGTAATAATGCCAATTTTTTTAATCCGTGGCATTTTTATTCTCTCTTTGTAGCAGTTTCAGAGAGTGACTGTAACATAATACTGCTCACACGTAGGAGAATACCAAAATTGGTCGACATAGGTATATATGTTACAGTTCATATCGAAAATCAGTACGTATCGAAACAAACTAAACCGTCAGTCTTTTCCATTTTGCAGTGATATAATGGATCTGAACACCATATTTAACCAGTTCATTCTGTAGACCATGAAATTCTACGTCGGATGAGCCTCATTTCAGCAGAATCCAGTAACTGGTTTGAGAAATATCTGTATAATTGTAAAACAAAGATTGTGCTGAACATATTTCCGTAGGGGCCGTAGCCATAACTTTGGTATAAAACATTATGATATTATGCATAGTATACTAGCTTGCAACGTAGTAGTTAGTATTGTGTACTAAACTAATTTATGTAAGTGCAAGGTAATTTGGAATATTTCATAATTCCACCTTCGGATGAGTAGATGAGTTCGTAGTATGGAAGAGCCATCTGAACGACCCGAAATAATGGTCAAAATAATGGCCAAATAGGTCAAATAATAGCCCTGTTGAAGTTGGTCAGAGTTATAACGGGTAAGGTGGCGACGAGAACACAGATGACAGGTTCAATTGATATTTTAGAAAGCAATATTAGTGCCACGAGCACGACAAGTTATTAATTGAAAGACTTATTCAACCTTGTTTTCCTTTGCTAGTTATGTAATGTAGTGGTTAGCTGAAATTGTAACTTAATATCTAGTAGGTACATAAGTTGTAAGGGTGGTAGGTATTTTAAAAGATTACCTCTGTACTTCGAATATTTCAGCTATTCATTGAAGCATTGACAGCAGAGATCTGTGTCTGCTGTCCATGATTGAAGTAAATGAGTATAATGTAAGTACAAGCGCGGTATTCATGGGAAAATTATGCCGAGTATACCCCAAAGTAGTATATCGTATGTTCACGGAACTTTTCTATTCTTCCACTCTGTGTTTATACCATCTCCTGTAACGTATCCTGTAATGACGGAGAATCGAATCGAGATCGTGCAGCGTCAGTGTTACAGGATTTAGTAAACGAAAAGTAAGCACTATATAGCACACCACTACAACACTACAATAATCTTTGTTCGTAATTGATTGTGTGAAGGGATCCTCTCGATTTTAATAAAAGCACGTATCCAACGAAACCCTTCGATGTGTATGATAGTAATCTAAAATTTAAATTGTACTTTTATAGAAGAATAATAAAACTTCTAAATAACCTGTATGACGTAAGTAACTGAACAAAGTCAGATGTTGCACAGGCGTAGGAATATTACTATATTACTTGCACAATATTTCTAAAATGTTGAGAAATTACACGAAGAAGGTATTTGTGGACATTGATGTGCTTGAAGATTCTATTTAGATTGAAAGAGGTAAGTTTTAAGACGAACAACTAGACGAAAAAGACGAAACATTGAAGTTGGTGATTGGGCAAAAAATTTATGTGTTTGCACATTTCAGTACTCACCGTAACAGATATGAACTGAACGGGGAGACGTATATTACAGGTAGAACGAATAAAAGGAATGAAAGAGAGATCCCTATTGTTGGAGCTCCTGGATGCATTTTTCTTTAAAGATTTGGCAGGGCACATGTGCAAAGTGTAGGAAAAATAATACATTATTAAATACTATTCCGAATTTATGAGACAAAGACAGTACTCGGGTGAGAGAATTTGCCTCCCCTCCCCCTTGAATATTTTCTACTCATATTTTTGTTAGAACGAATGTAAAGGTAAGTAGTTCGTGTTAATTCCCTAATGGCTAATTAAAATACTCACTACTGGTGAGCCCGTGTAATTTAAGCACAAAAGAAAGTGAATGACTTACCTTGCTAGTTCCTAGACACTTGTACAATAATCTGGTAGAATGAACCAGCTCTATAAAATGAACCATAGTCTAAATAGTCCGATGAAAATACATATGTACATCAGTAACGTAAGTCGTTCACAAAATGCAACAACGCAATACGACGACTGCATGCCAGTTTACCATCATTTCAGTTAGGTTCATTAATTATAAACTGGCAAATATGCCCAACTTCAATTTCCTGCATAAAGGACGCTACTTCAAGATATATCCCTGCTTGTTACTGCATGTATAATACATATAATAGTATCGTATACCTATTACCTATACATGAATGCCTTTATTTTCGTGTCCTATTTACTTTGTCAGGCAAAAGGAACACAGTAGTTTTTTCCGTTTCTTCCGACTGCTTTTTTGTAAAGATTCTATCTTGAATCCAGCTCATAAAAAATTAAAACGCTAGTTTCGAACGACTCGAATCAATATTTGATATAGCAAAGTTGTGTACGTACTAGATGTATGTAGGAATAGAATTAACTTCATCAGAATAAATTGGGTAAATATTCCTTGTAAATGTAAGTACCAGGGTGTATGGATAATCAAATTGTTAGAGCTTCTTCGTCAATATTCAATGTGTATACTCACACTTTGCGCATCAATCATAATGTCTAGTTACTACAATGTAGATGTACATGCACCTGCTTTTATAGTACAAACAAACTCTACTTAAAGTTAGTGAAACTTCAAAACTTTGTTCGCTCTTTTGTTTGCGTTTATGTAAATCCAATTCTGTGTGCATTTCTGAACACATAAGACCAGTTTTGATTTCGTCGTTGTTTTCTGTTGTAACCTACGAATATTGATAATTCATAACCTAAACGAACCATTGTAGTGCAATCGAGGATTAAAATATGGTCCATTTACAGAACAATTAATTTGGTATTAAAAAAGTTATTTTAATTTGAAAAGTCCGAGTTCCGTAAAAAATTACTAAATTCGTTCAAAAGCGTAAAGTAGCTCTTGAAGAGTCCTGTGATGATTCCTAATTATATTTTCTCAGAATGCTCACATTGTATTGCTATGTGGAAATGGAACGAGTTAAGTAATGTACAGCTTTAGACCCTGGAGAATTAATTTTTGATAGGCAGCGAACCTGACAAGCTGAATAGACATTTTTCAGACAGTAGAGTTGATTTTGCTTGCACAACTCAAAAATACTCATTGTAACGTCTTTTTGCTCGATAGAACTTCAAAAAGGTTTTTGGACAGCCGTCTCCTGAATGTGACGGAATATCCGGAATCATATTGTACTTAAATAACTTAAGAATCTGGAGACATTCTGCAATGGCTCCATAAATACTTTTCATTTCCTTTGGATACACTTTCTCCGCTTACTACATTCTATCATCTCTTCACAAGTTACAGGTGAATGCTTATTACAACAATAAATAATTCCACAGACTAGAAACGTACCATCTTTTTAATTTCCTTTGTGAATGTCAAAGTTATATAAATTCGTAATTTATATAACTAGGGAGTTACTTATTCTGATTAGCACTACGAACTCTACTACTACATGCACCGTTACTACAACACATAGAATACTTAATGTACACAGGACTTCGTTTAGCTCGCTCAACCATCATCGTCAATTCGCGATTAGCGGCGTTTATCTCTTTACATATAAAACGTATCATTAATTCATAAATCATAAACCTTATGTAAACATGATGTGTTTACTGTTGGTACAAATTCTGAATTATGCAATAACACTTTTTATGCAAGTGTACATATATATACGTATTACTATTTTCATTTGAGTAGCCTTGTGTCCAAGTGACATTAGTACAACTAAAGGGGCAACAAAGTTGTAATTTAATTTAACTTGTACATAAAATGTACGTCCATAGCATTCTAGAGTAGGTAAAAACGAAGATTACCCGAAAGTCAAAGCAATTTGTAATGCTATACATAAGATTGTAATTGTAATACATAGTGAGCTGGACGTTTGCCTACGTTTTTATCGAATTTAAGTTTTACTTTGGGAAACTCTATAAAACTCAAATAGCCCTGCATAATATATGAACTATGTAACTCAGCAACTTAAATATATGTATGTGACATCACACCATATTGCTCTGTCCACAGTAGGACAGCAAACCTAAACCTACACAGCAAAAATCTCATATCTGCTTATTTGTAAACATTAAAACGTGGCAGCATTTAAGACATCTCTTATCATCCAACTGCACATCATTTGAGCAAATTTCATTTCATGTCTTGTTTACCTGTCAAATATAAGTCGCACCAAGTAAGGAGTAATGGCTTACGTGCTGGAATTGCTCCCACACCCCGCTCTTGAAGAAGAATTATTCCACATTCGACCCATTTTTGGTGCACAGACGATTTTATTTAAATTGCCCAATGTTTACCCTATGTTCCACTGCCAACTCAACCCAAAACCATTATTGCGACTATTTGTTACTTTACCTATATTTCGAATACTAAGGCTGCAGCATTAGGGCTGTTCTGACCAACTTAATTTTCGTCGTCCAACATTATTCTCATATTATTTACTGTGAAAATATTTTGTTTGTGAACCCACTACCTACATATGTATGGGTATTAATAAATAAAAGTGGTGCAAACGTTTGAGACATTTGTCACGTACTACCATTATGTACGTACACTTAGTAATGATAAAAAATAAATGTTAATGGTGCAACTGGGTAAAATGCAACACTCTTCTTAGTTTCAGATATTTTAGCACTTTTAGCACGGCCTGGTGTCCGATTGTTGTGCAGTTCCCTTAGGTGTGCTTCCAACGAATTCATGTAAATGGAAAAGCCATTATTTAGTGGCAACTACATTGTAGCAGTAGCATCTACCTACACAGAAAATCTTCAGACAATACGATCACTTTACAATGTACGTAGTGGAAAAATCAATATTAACCCAGAAACGTATTTCGTGTCTTGTGATTCTTTCAGCCAATCCGTTTCCCCCTAGTGTGAAGTAACCAGCGTGAGGATATTTCGTCATTCTCCAGAAATACCTTCTTAGATTCTCTCTACAACATAGTCAATGTTGAACTTACCTCAGCGTCTCGTTTGTATGTGCACAACGTTGACATTACGCCAATGCATACATAACACACACTCTTTGAAGATTATGTTATATAGGAGGACTTTGTTTGGACAGAATTCCCGACTGATGATGTACCTTTTGGAAAACGCGTTCCTTTAATAACTGGATGACAAGGCAGTCGGACCGATACACACACACACAAAGTTGTTTACAACTTGATACTTAACACAATCATTAATTCTCCTCATCGTCGTCAGTTAAAACGATAAGTAGTACGTCAAGTGAAAAGTAAAGCCAGGCCAGGTTAAGATAACATTACTACAGATACATAAATACTTTACCTAAATACTGCATTAGCCTACTGTGTGTAGTTTACACACGTATCTCTTTTGCACTTCATATTAATATATCCTGTGTCCTGGTTGACTCTTCAAATTCATCTCTCTAAAAGCTTACACAACTCTGTTTTCGGTAAAGTTGATTGTGTGTATATGTATTCTGTCCTGTCCTGTGGAGCCTAATGAACGTAGTCAAGTCAGCCAACGTTATATAGTGTGTTCTCAACTTTTCGCAAGTGCCTCGACACGGCAAGGGCGCTTATACAGTTACTACTACTGTGCCTGTGCCTGTGTGTGCTCGTGCTAACAAAAACAGACTTCACATCCACATCATCAGAAAGAGTTCCCGACTGCATGCGGATGGATTGACAGAATGCAGACGAGAGTCGACTGCTAGAAATAATTCTGTCACATGTGGTGGCTGTGTTGTACAAATTAAAACATTAAGCTGACATTGGGAATTGCATAGATCATTTCATTTCAAGGAGCCGAACAACAGTCTCACACTACACAGTTTCCTATTTAGTAGACTCATTAGTGGTGGTATTATTACATTTACGATTTCACACACATTCTTTTTCTCTCAATCAGAATAAAGGAGTACAGTGCAGGAAATTTGTTCGGAGTGTTCCGTATTGTGAGCGACGACGAGTGGTATACCAGTAGTCGTTTAAAAGTAAGTGTAAAATACATACATACTACATGTGCAGCACATTAATATTACGGCAATAGGAGAGAACAAATGTGCGCGAGAGATTTCCACATTGCCTTTTATTGCCCTAGAGTGTGCATTGATTTCTGTGTTGGCAGATATTGAAATCGTGATGCCGGGAAACAGCAAGGAGCTCAGCAAAACTCATTCACTGCAGCAATCGGTGGACGGAGACCACAGTTTTATTTTGGGAATTGATGTTTGTGCATTACTTATTTCGCTCCTTCCTTCTATAGTATACTAATGTAGCTCTCTGTTCTTAGCTTTCAATCTTTCCTCTCTCTTCTTCATATAATTTCAATAATTTCAATCTTTCATTGTTCAAAAAATTAATCTCTAACGTTTCACTATCTCAGTGTCTTAGTATCTCAGTATCAGTATCTCAGACTAGATTACTGTGTCAAACTCAAAAATTGATTTAAAACTGATGTGATTGATCAGGTGGGAACTACATCCGTGAAGGTCTGCCTGGTAGATACTACCACAAAAAATGTCGTTGCATTACAAGCTAAAGATACTCAGGTGAGTGAAATTCAGTAGTAACGTAAAAGTAATTTGGAAAATTTGTAAGCTAAAAATTGGAAGGTTTATTATTATTATTATGAAACACCTCGACCACCTGTATTGTTTACATAAACAGAAATTGCTAATTTTTCCAGGCAAATGTTCCTAGTGAATTTGGGATAGAGGGAAATAAGCAGGATGTACCCAAGATTTGTTCAACTATACATAATTGCGTTTCTCGCCTCCCAAGAGAACTTCTTAAGCGTGTCGTTTACATCGGTAATTATATCACTTTATTTTTTATGGTTTGCTAATTTTATATACTCGCCATACTTGTACTACTACTCCCTCGTAATTGCAGAATTCTTGATACAACTGTTTTTATATGGAATTCAAAAAGAGAGAAATTATATCTGTAGAATAGAATCAATAATAATGAGTTATGTTGTCATGCAATGTATAAAAAACTGGCGTTTAACTTACTACCGTAGGTAATGCACACAGAAATATTTTACATTAGTATTTTGGATGTAGGAATATGTGGACAAATGCATGGAGTTCTTTTGTGGAAGGATGGAGAAGGTTGGGAAAGAAATGGGGACAAGTTGGAACCAAAGATAACATCGAATCTGTATACGTGGCAGGTATGTATTTAAATGCGATAATAAATTCTCTAATTCTCAATGCTAATTTAAAAAATAAATTAAATGTAGGATTCTAGATGCTCCCCAGAATTTATTGCTTCTTTGCCGATTCCGGATTCAAATTTGAGGGTTAACTCAGGTTACGGATGTGCGACCTTATTTTGGATGGCAAGGAACAAACAAGACAAAATGCAACGCTATGATCGATCAGGAACAATTCAGGTTTGGCATAAGTATTTAAGTATATTTAATGTTCGCGTTCACACCTACTTGAAGGTAAAAGCCGGGTTGTACCAAAAAAAATTACCACACTGATTCTACTGTGTTGGCAAGATTTTTGATATGAATGCAAGCAGAACCTTTAGAATTTGTCAACGTAATATATTCCACATAATCGATCCAAATGATTTTAGGTTATTGTTTATTCATGTTTTGGAAACTGAAAAGGAAGACCTGCTCGATACTATGATTCTTTTGAATTGCACGAAAGAATCGATTTAGAGGTCGAAATAATAGTTTGGAAGAGTAGATTCAATAAAAAATTTATTGATTGTGAAAGACCAAATTTTATAGTTTTCTTTCGCCGATCAACAAAGACATATAATAAGAATTGAAACCGCAAGGTTTGTTACGAAAAAAAACTAATAAAAAAAACTACATATAGGCATGTATATACAATTGTAATCTCACAAGAACAGAAAAATAGTTCTTAGATGTAAGATTCTCTATTTCTTAATTTTATTACCCTCACGTCAATTACATCTGCAGCAATAATACCGAAAAAAAGTTTCGTGTTTGCCAATTTAAACATTACAATTATTGTTTCTGGTTTTGCTATTAAAATGCTTGGTTAATTTAAAAGTGTACTGACTGACAACAGTCAATTTGTGATAATTTACACAAAGTTTAGTTTTGATGACTAGATTTAAGCATGTAATAATTCAATGTGTGACTGCAGTCAGCCAGTGTCGAACTTGTATGCTGCTGTGTACTAAACGTATTATGTGTATGTCTTTCACAATAATTTAGCCACCCGGTTCATATAAATATCATCGATATATGTAGTTTTAATTTTGTTAACATCTCTGATCTAAACAACTATTTGTCAATTGTTTGTTAGGATTTCGTGGTGGCAATGATATGCAATTTGGAGCATGCTGTTACGTCCGTACAAAATGCTGCAAGCTGGGGATATTTCAATACAAAACGAAAAGAATGGAATATTGACATCCTACAAGAATCCGGATTTCCCACAGAACTATTGCCAAAGATTGTAATTTCTGGAGAAAAGGCAGGCAATTTGGAAGCAACTTGGCATAATATTCCTAAAGGAACACCGGTGGGTGCAGCTCTCGGTGATTTCCAATGTTCCGTTTTCTCGACTTTGCAAAAAGAAAATCAGGCTGTACTAAACATATCAACTTCAGCTCAACTGGCTTTTACAATGGCCGAAGGGTTTGAGCCAACTTCCATTTCAGAATCAGGTGGTTCACCTGAGAAGGGTCATGTTGAGTACATTCCTTATTTCAAAGGGAGATTTTTAGCAGTAGCTGCTTCTCTGACTGGAGGAAATACATTAGCAGCATTCGTTCGGATGCTTCAGCAATGGTGTGTCGATTTGGGTTGCAATGTTCCACAATGTAAATAAAATTCATAAAAATCATCTCTTATCCACTTTTTTTTTGTCTGGTGCAAATAATAATACTTTTCTTAATTTTCTGTAGCCAAAATATGGGAGAAAATTTTAGCGGCTGGAGATAATCCTGAAACAAAATCAACATTAGAAATAAACCCCACAATTTTTGGTGAAAGACATTCCCCTGACCTGAATGGATCTGTGGACCATATCGACCTGGGAAACATTTCTCTGGGGCAGGTGACGCGCTCATTATGCCGAGGAGTAATTCTCAATCTTCAACAAATGATGTCACAGTCAATGCTCCAGGAGGCAGGCATTACATCGGTTATTGGTAGTGGCTCCGCATTGAGTCGTAACCCTATTCTTCAGCAAGAATTCGATGAAATATACCAATTGGAAACCGAATATGGAAAAGGAGGTGAGTGTCTTTGTACGGAAATCAACGTTTTTTAATGCTCTTATGATCAGACACGTAAAATTAATTTTTGCTATTACAGGTGATGCAGCGTACGGGGCTGCTTTGGCCATGTTACGAACTTTAGAAGCCGAATGAATACAAATTCGTGATACACAGTAGAATTGTGTAACATGGAAAATCATGTGAAATCTTATAATGTAAAAACTCGCTAGATGATTTCAAAATTGTCCGGTGCATCATATCAACATATTTAATTATTTTGCCTATTTGTTTGCTAACGTACCTAGATGGTTCCTAAAATTATATTCTAATTAAGTTGTACTTTTAATGAACGAATAGTACATCCAAATAAGTTACCAGGTTAAATGTATTTGTGTGCAGATAAGTATAAGTTGCGTGTTGGTATCATACTATCATACTTAGCAATTAGTCTATTATTATAACGTTGCAATTTAAGTGTATGATTGTATAAAATGAGTAGCATGCAATCAACCTATGACTCTTGCCCTGTCTTGATCTTGGGTTGATTCCACTATTCAATTCGTCGATTTCAAAAGAGTGCCGCTTCCAATTCTCTTCAATGTCGTATCTCTTCCCATATTTCACCTGCCTTACCTCTATACTTACCGAAACACACAGTGTATGTATATTCATACCTACGCACAGCCTTTGCCTTTAGCTCACTGATCTGTGAATGTGAATAATATTACAGACTTTTAATAATATTCAATCAATCCTATTATATATTCCTCTGAGCAATGCACGAATGCATTGCCTTTTTATGCACTGTAAATCACCTTTTCGTGACTTATATTCCAGATATCCTATGAACTAGACTAAACCGTGTGATTTCAAACATGAATTATGTAGTTAATAGGAAACGAAGCGCTGAGAAGAACCAATAATGGAGTGGATAAAAAGTCCGAGAAAAAGACAAAGCAATAATAATGTTGTCCACGTTCCTAAACCCTCTCTCTCTCTAACCAAAACACTTAAACCGAACATATTCTACGTTTTACTACCTAATACTTACAATAAATATACAAATACATTATGCCGATTTGATATGGGCTTCCCGTTCTCCTCTCCGCCGCAACGTCCATAAGAATAGCCCTGCACAAAGTACCGAGTTCCTACCTAATACGATTTAAAAAGCAATAAAACCTTAAGGTAATACTGCACCAATACGATACTTAACGGAAGATTAACCATCGTAGCAATAAAAATTAACCAACTGTGGTACACCTTTGCCTTTAAATTATCAAGCACTCTCCTGTACCTAGTAAATATGCACTTGTATATGTCTATGGTAGTCTTACCTTACCGGCGAATACTACAGAGAGCAGTCACTGAATGACTTTTACTATTAATAAATAAAGGCTATTTCTCTCTTAAGTTACCCATGACAAATGTTTTGTGGATATCGTCTATATGCATAGCAGTTACGATGTTTGCTTTTCGCATGTACTATACATATGCAAGTATCATGCACGCTGCTGCAGTAAAATAGTATAGGTATAACATATGCAAATGTATAAGTAAAGAGTACCCCAAGCAATTGTACTAATTGTAAGTATGACCACTTAATGTGTCAAGATTATTACACTATTATGTCAAAGTCTAATATTTACCAACTTTCATTAATGGAGGAGCGCGCGATGTGTTCCCTTAATGTTTATAGCATTAGTTCATTATACATGTAATTGCAACCCATTAATAAGTGTGGTGTACTCATACATAGTCTCATAGTCGTTTGCAATCCATAAATCTCTTATACAAACACTAAAAAACCATCTACACGCTTTCACCATTCTAACTTTAAAACGTGTTTTTGCTATTGGCATATCTTGACTGTCATTTTTTATTTATCAGATGGTATTGACAATGTGTAGTTCACGAAGGTCACCACGCGTACATTTTAGTATTGCCTGCAGTCTCTTATAATCATTCTTTCGTGTCATCGCAATATCTACAATGTTCTCACATTTTTACATCCAGTCATCAAGCGTCAATTAGCATTCGGGCTACATTATAGGACGAATTAATTTATTTTATTTCAGTAGTAAGTAAAAGAATTTACACTTTTTCAGTGTGCTGCTTTAAACTGTAAGAGATATCTTAGATAGATGGTTGATGGACAAATATCTTTTGTTGAAACTCTTTCACAGTAATGTAGATCTAAACGATCCACTCGCACTTGAACTATGCATTTGTTTTAGATACTTTTGAAACATCTGGTAGCAGTTTTCCTTATATACTACCGCTTAAATACGCATATATACTTTACTTATATGTAATGTCTAACCCAATAATTTACATCCCCATTCATTTCGAATCACAACAGTTATTCGATTTAGAACAATTTGAGAGCTTAGCGCCCGATTTACTCTACTTTTCAATACTTCGACTTCATTTCGGAGTTTGCTTCAGTTTAAAATCATTGTGCGTTGTATGTATATAGGTATATATAGGAAATTAATCCCGATGTTTGTATTTGGATTGTACTGGTTTTTTCTGCCGAGTAATCAAGTACATGAGAACGAACATTTTACTGGTTCACTTCACTGCACTACTGCTCATTTCCGAGTGTTTTGCTTGTTGACAGTATGATAAATGCCGTCCTCGGCAAAGTAATTGTAATGTGATGTCAAGGTTTATTCTTTCGATAATGCACCAAAAAAAATCATAAAAACTATTTATTATAGTGAAAAAATTCAAAATAATTTGCAACACCGACATATATGTACGTACAGTGTAGAATATCAAAACCATTTTAACCATAAGAGCAATGCAAGATGCAATGCATGCACAAGTGCAATGTTTTTGTTATTCGAGAAAAAAGACATAAAAGCAAAGCAAGATTTAGCAAGTCTCATGTGTCACCATCATTTGGTATCTTGACTTTTATTACATAATAGCGTAGTTGACACAGTTGACAGTCAACAGTAACGTTTGATAGGTTTAAGAAAACAAACAACAAATTATCACTTGACTATTACTGTCAACAGCGAAAATTTACAGTTGATGCAAGACTGCAGCAAAAGAGTAGTATGCAAACACTAATCGGAAATTGTATTTGAAATAGTAGTTAATTTGACGAATTACACAAAGACTTGAGAAATTAAGAGGTAAAAACGTGCAATAATGAGAAAAATGATTGGATTCGCCAAAAAAAGCCTACTAGCAAAGAGTAAAAAAAATTGAATGGAAAAAATGGAAGTAAGGGGAAACTATCCGGTGTGCCCCCTGCGCATAAAAATTGGCCACCTGTAGATGCAACAAAGCGAGAAGAAGTATGACATTGCCTTTAGATGTTTCCCTACATCCATCTACAATATTTCTTCACATGGTTTGGTGAATCCTGACCAGCTAAACTCCCCAACTGATTCCCTCAATGTATGTATCCGTATTGTAAATATTTTTAGCATGGAACACTTATGTACAATTATAGTAAGATATCCAACCACTGTAGCAGAAATATTCTCTGCAACTCATTCTCCCAGAGTAGATAAATATTTTTTCCTTCCAGATCAGAAGCAAAATCTCACACTCAACGATACACAGTCACTACAACTAAATCCATGCATTCAATACAAAACTATATCTCTATAGTGTATTATCATAATATATGGTAAGATACATATATAATATATTATACCTTTCCAGTGGTTATGTCAACCACCTAAATAAATATGTCCCTTATATCTATATACAAAGTAGCATCGTGTTGCTCATCCCCTCTGCCTACCTCTAAATCAAATAAGCAACAATGGTTGCGTAGCATTGAAAAGTTTATGCATTGGAAAAGAAGGTTCATGATCATCTTGATCATTGTATTATGCTCACTTGAGAGAGTGAGTGTGGGGGTAGAGCAGTGAGTACACAAGTGGTTTCATTTGAGCCCAGTCCCAGTCTCTCTCTATCTCTCTCTATGTATTTTATATTACACACGTACCGTTCACAGAAGAGAGCTAGCCGTTGCTATCTTTCAGTGGTAGCATTGTGCTCTGTTGTTCTTATTATATATTGTGTAATGGTAGTTTTGGCTTTAATTCGCTTGTCATGTCATCCATTTATTTGCATCCTGTGCCGAGTAGTAGTCAGTTTCACTCTCTTATTTACTACTACTAATACTTATGCTCCATTCCATATTAGATTGTTTTGTTTGCTTACATTCGGCCAAAGCCACAGCAGCACAGCAGAGTGCGAAGAGAGTAGATACAGATACAGAGAACTACACAGAGAGAGAGAGAGAGAGAGAGAGAGAAAGAAAGAAAATGAAAAGGCTGCAGTCAAATCCGATTGTATGCTCCGGGTAATCTTATATCATTAATGCGTTAAACTACACAGAGTACACATTCTCACCTGAAGCATAGAATTTGAGCACTGCCTTATGGCACAGGGCTATCCACCAAACTAAACTGGCCAAGGTAAAGAGCTTGGCAACGCTGACTTTTTTGCTGCTGGAGATTCACTCGCGAATTTTCTGATGCTACGCGAATTTTCTACGACGTACCTTTCTACCTGCTTTGTTAAATCCCGAAAGTCACTTTACCATACTTTGCTGCTCCTGTTAATACTTTTCTGTTCTGTGGTGACTCGACGCTATCGCAATCGCACTGTGTGCTCTCTCTGTGATGTGAGTACGACTGGCCTGGCCTGGCATCATACTACACGCTACATCACACTCTGCATACTTTACTCACACACGTACATCTTATCATATTACGCTGAAAAAACCAATGTTTTTTTCTGCACACTAATACCTAGTAGTAGTAGCTATATACGTACATAGGTATATGTGTTGCCAATACTGTTGTAGTAGTTAGGTACTACTACACACAGTACACTCTGTCAGATTGGGAACATAACACAACAGAGCACCATCACCGTACTGTGCATAATACAAAAGAAGAATTATACGTGTATTATGCATAGTACGTAGGTCTTGGTTCTCTGCATGCTCTTCTTGACGCTCTTTATTCACCGTGTGTATACGTTATTCAGTAGTGTTCTGTACATACAGGGGAATTCATCACATTATAGTGGAGATACCACGCACATCACATATCAGCATTGCTACAAACACAAAATACTAACTTCTCCGTTCCAGTCAGCCTCCACACACACACACACACACACACATACACACATACATGCACACACATTCTCCAGTCAGGGCTCTCCACGTTCTACACCAGTATGCATGCATACTCTGTGGCAATGATGCTAGCAATTTCTATGTGTAGTATCTAGTATGCATTAGATGTGGTAAGTTTGTTATGTATCTTCTTTTTGAGATTCTCTGCTTGCCACTACTATTCACAACACTCTCACCCGAATTCAATGCATCTTACACATTACTTATTACATTAGTTGAGATAGGCGTACAGAGAGGTATTGTCGAGGAGATGAACTCACGAGTGGAATGGCACAACTTTATATACGTCTCTGTGTATGGTGGTAGAGCTAGTGCATGTATATTGTTGATATATCGTCATCATCATAGACGAAGTGAGAAGGATTTCCTTTTTTTGTCGCAAGCAAGCAAATCTTTTCTTTGCCCACGTATTTCGTGGTTTTATGGTAGTGAGCACGGACTGAATTTACTTCGCTAAACTACTCAACATGGTTTGACTATTTCTTTAGCTTATGTATTTACGTGTTTCTATATCTAACTGTATGTATGACTTTGTATGTGTGTGTGTAGTGTAGTATTGGTGGTAGTGTCTGACATAGCATCGCTCTCTCTCTCTCTCTGTGTATGTGTGTACGCTTTAGCTCTCTCTGTACTCTACTTTTTCCATGTGATGTTAGTGTGTGTGTATTCGCTCAGCATTAGTATGTACAATCCATCTTGTTAGTTTTTTCTTCCCTTGATGCTTAAACAGCATCGCATCGTCAGCTCACTCACACAGTCCAGTCTGTTCTTTCTCTATTGTGTTCTATTGTTACATTGTATTGTATTCCATTCAGCATCTAGTAGTTGTAGTAATAGAAGTAGTAATAGTAGTAAGTCTTTCTAGGCATTTCCTTGCTTTGCAGTCAGTCAAAGTGGAGTCAAGACATGTCCGCTCCTCTCTGTGACTCACAACGCGTCCACCCGTCGTCGTGGGTGCAAGGAGGAGCGAGAATCGGCCACTTTTGGCAATCTAATCTTCGCCGTCTAGTTTTCAAAAAGGTGTTGTACAATTGAAAAGGCTCAAGGTCACGCTAATAGACTGTTTTGTGGGAAAGCAAACATACGCCCAACTGCATGAACCGTGTGTCAACTTCAAATCGGCACCTAATAAATTACTATTCTTATTCATATATTTATCAAGATATCCTCGGATCATGTAACGGATGTCAAACCACTAAGAACCTAATAGACTAAGGACATTCGTAAATATTTAAAAGTGATGGCATAAATAGAGTTTAGTTTAGATTGAATTATTTTAGGTGGCTACTTTTACACAACCTGCTGTAGCTAATATTGTTAACTGTATGATTAAATAATTATTATTTAGGGGGTTTAATTCTGTCAACGGTTTACTTTCCAGATATTGGTAGCTGTCGTAACTTGTTTTAGTAAATCAAAGTGTGAGATGTAATAGCACAGGTGTTGTCCTTTGGATTATAGTGGTTGAATCGGCTGAGAGCAGGAAGTGAGGGACGGAAGCACTCCCGTTGAATAGAATGTGCACTTCAAGACCTGGTATATGTACAATACAACAACAGTAGGAATACTTTTATCATTCATTGCATTAAATAATACTTTTGGCCCTTTTGAGCAGAGCACTGTCTTTAGTCCACACAAATATGGCTCTATAAGAGAGAGAGTGATAGAAGTACCTTCCTATGCATCTGTAGCACGTAGTGCGAGTAAAGAGAAGAAGTCTGTTTCAAAAATAAGTTTCCTTTTGGCAATTTGCTTGAATTGGCAAACTTAGCTTGCTCAATGAAATCAAATGGAATGTAATGCAGCACCACACCACCACCACAGCAAAATGTATGAAAAGATCTATATGTTCTACTAAAAGTAAGTGTATGTATGTATAAGGACGCGGCCGTGCTGTGCTCTGCTGTGCTGTCCTGTTCTGCCCTGTCCTGTCCACTAGAGTAACTTTTGTACTTCTTTCGTTCTGCGAACACAATCACACACACGTAGTGGTACGAAAACAGATATAACACAGTGTGTTCTAAAGATTCTCTCTCTGTGTCTCTACACAACTCTCTCTTCTTGCTTGCATTCTTTTGTGTTACTCATTCGTGAATGTTACATGATCAATGATAGAGCTCTTTTTCAACTTACATAAGTCAAGTCACCACCACACTATATATAACTACAAAGCACAGTCTCACTCACTCACTGCTTACTTACTACAAGTGGGCAGAGAGAGCATTACTATAAGTATCAAGTGATTAATATACTTAGCCAATATAATGTACCTAATACAAAGCAAGGGCATGTGATGTGTTGCGAATTGTAGCTTTCCCCAGGCCAAGTCAACCAAACAAATGCATGCTACAAAACCGAGACAACCATAACAGAACTGAGAGTTACGACCAGAGAGTCTCTGTCTCAATGTGTACAGTGAATAAGAATTTTCTGGATGTGTCTATATGTTATGTGTGTGAAGCTGCTTATAAGCTTACATTAGGTATACATTTTAACTATAAGCTCGTATACTATTTATATATTATAATATAAGGTTGTTGCGATGCGAGCACGATGATGATGATGATGATCTTGCAGAGTTAAATTTGTCCATACAAGACCAGAACAGACTTTATAGACTCGATTACCAGCACTAAATGTAAATGTATGAGTGCAATGCAGGTACCTGAGTCTTTCAGTCAGTCTGTTTCTCTCTCTCTCTCTCTCTCTCTATCTCATCTTGAAACAGATCGTGTCCACACACACACACACACACAGCTAGACAGAGGAGAGTCTCTCTTCCATTGAAGTCAATATGCTCTGTGCCACCATATGTTATAGGAATACATGAATGTAATGTTTAAAGAGCAATTTCTCGCAATGCCTACAACACAAAGAGTGGAGCGAGACGAAGTAGCACTTTCAGATCGAACCACACAACGCTCAACACCCAGAACCGAGTGGCGCATCATAAAAATGAAGACTTCCTTTTCGTTGCGTTGCAGTAAACGGAAAATTATTTGTCCTTCCAACGAATCTGACAGTGACGTGCACACGAATTCAGATGTAACCTAATGCACAATGTAATCTATCTCTCTCTCTCTCTTGCAAGTGTGTACAGCACGCTAACTAACAAGTAAGCGGCAGCAATGGTCTTGTGTGTGCTCCATGGTGCTTCGTAGTAAAGCGAGAAGAATTTTTTCCCCGCTCCCTTCGTACTACTACTACTACTACTACTACTAAATGCAGCTCATGAGAGAGATCAACTTCACTGCTCACAGAAAGAACATGCTGGAAAACACACTACTACAAGACCAGGTTATATATGAATTCAGCTCACTGATGAGAATTCAACACAACTCTAATTGTATATATATAATATATATATATGTATCTATAGTACATAATGGACAAATGTTCTGCACTATCATAAATGCTAAATAAATTAATTTATTGATATACGCAATGTGGCTAAACTTGTTTGTTTTTTCTTTATTTTTCTCGAAAATACAAAATATGTCTGTGCTTATCTCTGTATAAGGCCACGGTGCACACGTAACAATGAAGTGATATTCGTATCTGTGTGAAAAATGATAGGACAGGACAGGACACACCATAGGACAGCCCAACAAGACAGCAGCGGACAAGGTATTCACTTAACACACAACAGTATGCAGAATATGCTGCATGTACTGTTCACACAAAAGCGTAGCCTGCATGTCTCCTTTCTTTGAACAGTATTGTAATGTAAACATTACACGCAGATGAGATGAAGGATTAATTTAAAGCTACTGATAATATGATGATGAGATGATTGCTACCACTACGACACGATATCAACATAAGGCACACACACAGCACACATATAAATACATACAAGAGAGAGAGAGTAGCATAAAATAATAATCTACCGTGCAAAAGTAATACAAAATGATACAGTGTAATAGAACAACAAGGCATGAAATGAAATGACACTGAGAATAAGTTTTTCTGCTCACTTCTATTTACCTAAGTGATAAACGATAGTTTCATTTTGGATTGTCTACCTACTTTAACTTAACTTGATTTGTCTTACTACTACCAACCTACACTCCACCACCACCACACCACCACAACACAGCATCACACACATCCACTAAGCACAAACCATTACTTTTAAGGTCAATAACTAACAAATCTAATACGCAATAAATGGCTTCTGCTTGACTTTTTTGTGTGTGTACAACCTACTGTTCTCGCTCGCACTCATGGCATTATTATATACGTTGGTAATGGAAGTTCGATTCAGTTCTACAAGACACTTACTACAGTAGACTTACTAGAGCCACATACATTGGCGCAATAATAATCAGCTATATGCAATGCACAGGTGAGTGGAAATACAGGTATTACAATTGAGAGTAACTATTACTACTGCATGTGTGTGTATTGTAAGGTATGGTTAGTGCGGCGAATGGTAAACAATGAATTACTAGAAATTTCATTGGAATTTTGTTGTTTGTGAATGATTCTGCTTGGGTGGAAATATTCTATCTACGAGTTGTATGTAGTAGTGGTGGTGGTGGTGGCGGCGGCGGCAGCGGTGGCCGTGCGTGGAGTGAGTATTTCCATTAAGACAAGGTAAAAATTAGATAATTCCACGTAGCAGTAGACAAGACAGCGACACAGGAGAGGAGCGTATATAAAGAGGGACGCGAGTGAGTATAAGAGAGAGGTAATAAAGCAATAATATTTTGTAAGTATGCAATAGAACGACGTGATGAGCAAAGTTAACTTAAGTGTGTAGCACTGTAAGGCAAATGGTTGCAGAATTGGTGTTTAGTGGCAAATGGGAAAAGCAAAGTCAGTTTTTGTGTGTGTGCCTCTGTTTCGTCGTCATCTTGTAATGGTTGCGCTGTTTGAATTGAGCTTGTTTTAGAACTTTTCTTTGTTATGTACTACTACTGACTACTGACTACTAGTACTAAGGCCCTATTTGGTGTTTGTCTGCATCATAATAATGTATGTGTAGTATATGCAATGCAATAATGTAGGTAAGTACTTGTGTATGCACACACATTTATAATAAATACATATAGGACTGTTTATGTATCTGTACTTACATTGTTATGTAGGCTTATAATATTGCTAGTTGCACAACTGTGTAATCCTTGGCTGATTGCTCGACACATCCCCGTCACAGTCAGTCCTGTACACGAAGACGACGATTTGGTACGCTGAGACTGTTTCCCGCTGATATGCTTAAACTCATTCATTGTCAGTTTAACAGAGATCTGTATTAGGTATCTAGTTATTACATATTACAATATTAGTTATAGTTGTGCTATATGTATAGTACACAGTCAATTGATTTTATAAATGTTTATTTTCGCAAAAATCGTTTATAGTTACATAATTTCCGTACAATTTAGAAGAATTATTTTATATTAGTATTTAAAGAAAAAGTATGCATTGAAAAGACAAATTCGTTAACTGAGAATGTTTTTGGCGGGGAGATGTCCAAAGATTTGCTTCGCATAACGTAATTGTTATGATACAGAGTTTTATTTTTCTTGCGAGCAAACGCTGTGTTTGGGGGATGTGGATTGGTAATGGTGGAAGGTGTAGTGTAGGTAATGCATGCACAGTACTTGACAAAGGTTGGTACAAAGTTTTTCGTATATGTATTATGCTAGTGAAATGGAAGAGAGTTCTGCATGTTTAGTTTACTTATTGTTAGTGTTGTAGTTGTACTAGTAGGTAGTAGTAGATTCTTCCATCTGCATTGCATCTTTTCCTCTTTATTCAGTAGTTAGTATTCCCTGTTGAAATTAAAAGGTCTGTGCACGTTGTTAACACTTGAAAAGTATTTTAAAAATCTATCTTCTTCGCTTGTCTCCTATTCAATTGGAATGTTATGGCAAATGGTGAGTACTGTTTGCACGGATATGTTATGTATCGATGCTTGTGTATAGTATCTGTGTAGTAGTAGAAGCAGTAGTAGATTTTAGTGGTAGGGCATTAAGAGGAGTATTCTCCGCGGATGAGATATGAAGTGAGTGTCATTCATGGAAAAAGTGCCATATACTTGCTAATCAACTACCGGCTCCTTTACTTATGGAAATTCTTGGTTCACTTCTCTCCATTCAGTACAGTCTGCATTATTCATAATTGCGGTAACTTATTTTTAGGCACCTGCTTAGTAGGGTTTGACTGCCTATCTTGTCTTGTCGTCTCTTCTTCTTCTTCTTCTTCTTGCCTATAAATTGCCCATCGTTTTACAAATCTTTCTTGTTAGGGATTTATACACGCTTCTTTCGTTGCGCTGTCGTGGCTTTCCTATTGACTCCACTCTATGTAGGACATAATGCTAAGAAGGTAAGAAGCAAAGCTCACATAAAAACGTTTCTTCAATGAGGTGAATGTAAATGCTTCAGAGCCACAAGGGTATGCATATGCATGTATACTACATTGTATTTTTTGTACTTTTTGAAGGTAGTGCTAGTGTCGTACACATAGTTGTGTTGTGTTTAAATATGTATGTATGTGTATAAGTAAGTGAGCACACAAGCAAGACAGCAGCAGAGCTAGTCTCTTCGTATGACATTGTACACATTAAACATGGAATTGTGTAGTTCCTCGTAATAAACCTGGTATCTGTTAATAATATTCTCTGTTTATGTGTACAAATATTATTACGTACACATGTTGATAAATACAGATGCTGCTTACATTCGTTCAGAGAAGAAAGAAGTACAAATCCCATTGGATTGTGCTTTAAAAAGCAAAGTAAAGTACTTGCTTAGTATTTACAGAGATTGTGTAGCTCGCATAAGTACATGTGTAGTTTATACAAAGACAGAGTATGGAACAGTTGTTATATGCACATATTATAAATATTTTGGTGAGTAATGGTGACAGAGAGTGAGTGAGTTGATAAGCATGCAAAAAGTATAAGGCTTTTCAATGAGATTTTCTAAGTAGGGATGTGGAAGCCAAACCCAACGACGACGACGAAACTCACAGAATGCCTTTATAAAATTTTTTGAAGGGATTGCATTTACGTTACTTTAGTTCACTTCACATTACATTAGCTTGCAATGTAAAAGTGTTCTTGGTGGAGACTGGAAGGTTAGTCTGTGCTCATTACACTCTCCTATAAATATATAATGTAGTATTACTAGCTCAATGCGTGTATAAGTATTTTATATGCATATACACATAAATAGGTATGTGTCTCCTGTCCTGTATAAATTCAGCAATGCAATGGCGTTCGTAATGTTCTTCATTTTGAATTGTGTAATATTACTAAGAAGGTACTACTTATGTATATATAAAATTTTATGCTTTTCCTTTTAGAAACTATATTTGGTTAAGTTTGGGAAATATGTTAGATGTCTTGCCTTGTCTTCCTTCAAAGCGTACCGACTTGACTCGAATAAAAGTTAGCTTGCCTTAACTTTGCTGATTGTGTTTTAGGATTTAGTTGATTTCCAAGGTTGGCTTCGCCTTTCGATACAGCTTTGATTACAGAGACTCAAGCAGAACACACAAGTGAAAGAGAATAATACTGAATTTCGCAGATGAAAGTGGAATAAATGATAATAGCAATGTTCATTGCTCGTGACATACAAACCGATAACACATGTACATTAAAAATATCATGGAGTTAACACTCTATTCTGTACCAGTCATGTACTACAAACAAAACATAATTTTAGAAAATAACCTAAATGAACAATTACTTATTAATATTGGTTTCGGCTTAAATGTAAAGGAGTCGTTCCCCTTCCTATTTGAATTCTAAGGATGAGAAGCAGTAGTTCCAAGATCACGATCGGTTTTAAAAGTTCTCAGCAACTGCGACTGTTCATATTTAATTACTCCTTCGAAAGTGACCATTTCATTAGCCATTAGTGTTACAATGTTACTGTCAGTGTTCCCCTGGTGGCGATGTCAATACCTGTTAGCAGCTAAGCGAGAGTGATTTTGGTCAGGGAGCAGTAAACGGTGACTGGGTTTTATTGAAAGTGGGCCCTACCAGTACCTACTACTATATTGTAGCCAGGAGGTGGGTGGAGTCTCCTTTTATTCATAAATAACCCTTCTGCCACCTACCCATGAGAAGAGTATTCGAAGACTGCCAGTCATTATTTGTTAGTGTCCCCAACAGCGACAATGTCATTGTTGATTAGTATCCCCAGCAGCGACATTATCGGCTAGCATGCTCAGAGTGCCGATGCCATTATCCTTTCGATTCCTACACATTTCAGTTCGCAAACAGTAATGGTGCTTAACTTTTTCATTTCCATGTAAGTAGAGAGCGAGAGCGAGAGAGAGAGGAACACTAACTACTATGATAATAATATTATTATCTCGTGTCTGTTCCTATTAACAGCACTAACCATTTAACTATAATAACTATCATGCCATCATCACCAAACGCTGTCGCAACGAAATGTAAAGAAGCAGAATCTCCCTCGTCTCTTCCAATGCATGTACGTCCTTTACGATAATTGTACACAACATAATTGTACACGTGTACTCACTACTATACAATATAAATATGGTACCTATGAAATAAACGATGTACACAGTGAACATGGTACAAATCGTTGTAGTTTAGTAGACAGTTTATATACATACAGTGTAATAGTATGTGTACATAGGCACTTAAACTCGTGTTGGTTAGTAGGGCTGATTATTTGAACGAGTGGGAGAGAGAAGCGTTCTGCGAAAAATGCTGGTTTTAAGATTCGTTTTGGTTTTGATGTACCCCTGCTAACGAGCTTGTTAGATTATTATGAAAAGTGATAAGTAGTACTATGCTATATTGTATAATGGGATGGGATGTGATGCAAGCAGACGTAAATGCGACTTGACTTTGTGTTGCTTTTTGCCAATCATTTCTTTGTGTTGTGATGATATGATGTTTTGATTAGAAGCGAACAGTAAAGCCAAGCCAGTGAGAATGCTCTTACATAGTAGAGGCAGGATACACACAATATATATGGGAACATCCCATCCACATCCCCTCCCCTCACCATCCAAGGTTTTGGATGGGCTGGATGGGATGAGTGGGGAAGGGCCCAGCCTTTTTGGATGGGGTGGAAGGGCCTGGATGGGAAGGACCAGCCTTTTTGGATAGGGTGGATGGGGTGGATGGGCTGGATGGGTTGGAGGGGAAGAGTTGGATGTCTCGGAGGGTAATGACTGAGCTTTCAGGATGATTTGGTATCAGCTATGGAAATCCCCCACGTTTTAGCAAAAAACCCGCCTCGTTGGCTTTTATGTCAACCTTTTAGCATGGCTTTTTGAATAATGTTTTCTACTTCTTATTCATTAAAAATATACTTCAAACAATTATTAGGTCATGTACAAATAAGAGGACTCGTATTTTTACTGTGCTTTACAAAGCTAAGATGGGAACGCCCCATTCCATTATCCGCCCATCCATCCACATCCCTTCCTTCACCATCCAACATTTTGGATGGGAAGGGCCAGCCTATTTGGATGGGCTGGATGGGAAGGGGCAGCCTGTGTGGATGGACTGGAAGGGCTGGATGGGAAGGGCCAGCTTGTTTGGATGGGCAGGAGGGGAAAGGCAAGGTAATTCGGATGTTTTGGACGGGCTGTTTTTTCCCATCCGGTGGAGTGGATGGGGAGTAAAAAGTCCAATCCATGGAACAAGTTGAACGATGTGAGAAAAAAGACTTACTACTGTGCCACCTCTATAGTTACTATGCAATGCTATGTACCAGTCATTACATGTTGTATTCTACAGCTCCGTTTTATTTTATTTTGTGTGTTTGTGAGGTATACAGATGAAAGAGGCCAATTATACCTGGAATGAATTGCTATGGAATATCTCCGTGGAAATACAAATAGGAGAAGGGTAGAGACTAATGCGTAAAAGATGATGGTGACTGTGTTCGTTACGTTTGGCTTGCTTGCGTTTGTATTTCTGCTGTTAGTTATGTCCTCATGAAGTAAATTGTGTTGATTTGGGTTGAGATTTTATAGTATAGTTGTGAGAGTACCGCAGAGACAGAGAGACTTATTTTTCGTAGAAATAAGAGGTACATAAATATATATACTTTTTCAATTGATAAGAACTGAGATAAGAGATAAGATAAGGGAAAATGTTTTCTTCACCAATGTTGCAGAAGTTCCAAATGTCCTTTTCACATTTTGTCGCTTTTCGACATTTCATTTTTCAGCATGAGATACGCCGGAGACGAAGAGTTTGCCAAAAGCGTAATTTCCTATTACATAAATAAATAGTTGTAGCTGAATGGGAAGGATAAAGGTACCCTATACAAAATCATCCGTAGGTGGTATGAAGCTATAATGGACAGTGCCTTAAAGAACCTCAGGAATATTGGATACCAAGGAGTGGAGGGATCTGAACTAATTTAAGTTTTGTTGTTTTAGGTATGTAGATTTTGTTGTTGTATGATTTCATAAAGAATACCGTTAATTAAAATTAACTTTGAAAAAAGTGGCTAACATTTTTGTATACCTCTTGCTGATCTACGTATGTTTGTGCACTACGCAGTACGGAATAGTACAGTATTGCACACAAGCATGCGACCAAAGACATATTTATAAAATCACTCTCACTTTGGCTGATCTCAATTTTCTTATTTGTTGTTGAGAGTTAAAGTATTTGGTTGTTGGTAGAGAAAGGAACATCTCTGATGACATGAAATGAGATGATGCGGATGGATGTGATACGATAGGACATGCAAGATATGGCAAACAACGACAAAGTACGTACGTAAATGTCTACTGTGTACGTAAATACTACATGTTAAATAGATATACTTACACTATATAGCGCATGTGAAGTAAAGCTCTTTTAATATAAATACTTACGTCTAAAAAGATTTACATAGTATTTCACATGTTGGCGATGGAAGAATAGATTGTGACGAAAGGGTTTGTTTTCCCCATTATTTTCAGTAGTCTTTTATGTACATGTTATCTTGAGGCGCTTAGCTAAATATTCACGATTTTATACATTCTGAATTTTTAATACTTTTAGTAGAAAATATTTGCGAACATTCTCTGTTGTGGTTGTGAATTGGTTTAGGTTAGTTCGCGTTGCTACATACAGTGGACTTTGCTCATGTTTGTGTGTCTGCTAGTATATATAGCACTGATAAATCTGATAATTAAATTGTGGCTAAAGATATTTCTTGATAGGGGCTTTGCTTTTCTAGGTCAACTTAAATTTAGCAAATATTTTAGGCTGTTGGCGCGTCTCGATTCGACTGATGCGGCGGCTAGGTTGTCACCGACCTTACTGATCAGATAAAATGGGAGGAAACGAAAAACACAGAGAACGAACTTGAGTTTTGTACGTACACGTAGTATTTTGTTTGTAAACCGTACCGAGGAGTGTGAGTCAGGGGCTGCGTGGCACTTCTTAAGATGCGAAGATACGTATCTATGCTCACTCACTTATTTTATTTGCATTTGTATTGGATTGGATGTGTCACCTTCACGCTATGACTCAAATAACGTAAAAATGCTCAGATTGGCTCAACTGATTCGATTGTGCAGTGAGAAGTTAAGACTCACACAGTTGAAAAGAGACCGAACAGAGACACTTTGTCTTCTACTACATTATAGTCACACACAGAGTGTAAAAGGTGTTGAAATGAATAATCATTTGATATGCAATCATGATGCAATTGCACAATGTCTATACTTTTCACTCGGATGCTTACCTTCGACTAATTCTCTCTATTCTTTTAGCCCACCTCTGACGGTGGAGGAAAATGAATATCGAATTTACACAACAAGCTACAGGTGACCTCTTGTAGTTTATTGCTAATAATTTACACGTTGACAGTCTTATTTTTATTTACACACATTTCCCACACCAACAATTTAAAACGCAACACGTTTGCGGAATGTCGGCAATTCCACTATACAAGACATTACAAATGTTTTTGCTGAGTACCAACAAGTGTGAATGTCAACAATTAAAAAACTAACTAAAATTCCACAATCACACAAAGTTTTTTAGGATCTAGCAATGAAGGCATACCCTATAGAGCTAAATTCACGATGAGAGAGAGAGTGTGAGTGCAGTAAGTGTTCATGCTCTAATCCGAAAACATTTTTGAGCCTTGCCTGCTATAGCGTTAAAATCCTGCTTTTCTAACGGAAACTATTTATAAGATATACAAAGAAGTTTCTTAAACTCTCGGAAGAAACTCTAATCCCATCCTACCGAGTAACAGCATTCGATGTTTTCACCTGAATAATAATCCCTGTGTCCTTAAGAGTATTTCTGATTCAATGAGAATCTTTACATGCCTAATACTCTGATAGGTACTTACAATAATAATCCGAAGTCAGCCACAAGGAAATTTCCGAGAACTTCCGTTCCCCTCCCCCAAGTAATCACTCGTCCACCCAAGAGAATGTACATTCCCTCCTACTTAAATAGGATTAGCAACTGCATATCGTTTAGTAATCTGTAAGTATGAAATAAATGATTTGCTTTCATGAATCATATTACACGTGCACACGTTTACACTGTAGTATATATATATATGCATATGTATAGATAAGGATACTTATAGTGATAAAACGTCAACAGTCATATAGAATAGCACACTATTCAAAACAACAGTAACACATAAGCTGCTTTAAGTATTAAAACATTAAAAAGTACCATAAAACCTCACGAAAGTAGGGAAAAAACTAAGAGATTTGCATACTTTACTTACCTTACGCTCTCTCAGCCGAATACTTTTGCAATTTCTTTGCATATGCATCGTACATAAATATTGGATTCGAATGCTATCACATCCGTTCACACATCACCAATATACAAATACATAATACATTCACCATATACAAATTGTATCGCTCATTTCTTCGAGCAAAGTGTTGTATCTAAACTATAGGTATGGGCAATAAGCCCTGCAAAGCAGTACGTGGGTTGTAAGTCTTGTCCTCTACCTACGTAAACAATACAATACTCTACTCGTCGCTCTCCGTCCAAAAGCACACACAGTATAAGTTGTCCTAAAACCCGAGTGTAAATTTAAGTAGTAAAGCATTAGTCTGCATTCAGAAAGGCTTAAAACTCAAACTCTTAACTCAAAACCACGTATACACAGTATATAAAAGTATCACATGGCTACGTTTATTACATGTATACAGTACGTATCAAGTAGGAAACAAGCAGCACACTGCATTCGCTCGCAAGCACAAGCACCTCCACAAATTACATCGTATTACGTGCCATTACAAACTACATTAACTCTCTCAAGGTGTACGGTGCGACTAGTGACTGCACAGAACTGCACAACATAAGATACTTTTAGTTTCTGCTCTACAACCAACACACTACCAGTACCTAAAGTGTGTGTGTGTGTGTGTGTGTGTTGTGTACGACACAATAACACATTAAGTAACTATACCTATGTAAATACGCTCTTTTTACGTGAATGCTTACGTACATGTTGTAAAAGGTACACAAGTGTTTTCCTAAGTCATCATAAAGCTATGCGGGTGAAAATGTGGTTCTATCAATAAAAGCCCGTCATCGTATCGCATCCAGCCACTAAAACACTAAGTATAACTTGATGGACCTTTATGACAGAAGTTCCCTCGTATATTTACGCAATCCTTCCATTCCATAAGGATCCACTCAAACTTAAACAAGACTATAAAAACTAAGTAAGTGTACTACGCGAGAATATTTTGCTCCACTCTCCCGTACTTATTGCTCGTAGATACGTAAGACGTACGTTAATACCCATCCATTATATTATACTGCTAAATAGTAGTAGTAATCCAGATAATATTTGTAGTAGTGTGTGTGTGTGTGTGTATATATAATGTGTGTGCACTAAACAGTATCATCATACATACCAGAAGCGAAGCCAGGCAATGGTTTTGCTATGCAAGCATTCTTCCAGTAGGTAGTAGTAGTAAGTAGTGAAGAATAAGTAGTAGTAGTAGTAGTAGTACGAGTTGTAGTAGTAAGTGATGCAGCAGCAGAGCGAGCGAACACACAGGATACTCTCCGTGATATAGTAGTGTGATATAAACAGAAGGGAGGCAGGTCACAACAGTAAAGAGCTGCTGGATGTTATGTTTACTATACCTACTCTAGCAGCAACTATATATACGAATATAATTCCATACAAACGCGCTGGTAGTGGTGGTACCTACAGAGGACGGCTGGTGTTTAAGGAAAACTCCAAGTCAACCTATACAGCACTTTTGGTGGACGTATTATGCGAAGCCAGTGGATAGGTGTGTATATAGTGGCGTTTGGCTGGTATGCGAGTATCTGTATGCAATGTAGCTTTGTATTAAGTGCTTATATAGGTATATCGTAGAGTAATCACATAGACTATCGTAAAAAATTGCGTCGCCTCCATTTTTACTATACACACAACACACAGTACACATACCGAGCAATACCTACCTTTATACTACTTACTACTACGAGTACTACTACTACCTACTACGATGTTAAGCCTGAGAATGATCCACAATACACTTGCTCATATCATCACAATCATCTCGTTTCCTTTCCTCCGCGCTCTCGATCGCTTTACATACATACATACATACATATATGCTATGCTACGTACATAGTTGTAATACACGAATGTATCATGCGTACGTCCTATTCAATCCATGTGTACGTACTGGAGGTTGGTTCGCTCTAAAACCAAGAGTTCTCTACCAATCTAGCCTCCATAATAAAATGTACATCTATGGAGTGTGGTAAGCTGCGCAAATAAGTGCATACTACTACATACCTACGTAATCAAGCCTCAATTTATACAAAAGTAATATGTATATATACAGAGATAGGTTTATATAAGAATCTATATCTTATAGCCAGTGGTAGTAGGACTTAGCCAACATAGCGCTGCGAACTGTGAGAGAGTGAGCGAGCGCTAGTACATCAAGGAAAAATCTTATGGTGCATGTTATGTGTAGGGTTGCGTACAAGCTAAAGCCAAGTTAAATTTTGTTGAAGTGAAGCTGCTGCTGTTCTCTCTCTCATACGGCATACTGCTCTACACTTAATACTTCAGAGGCGAAGGGTTGTATGCATACGCATATACTACACACTCACTCACACATAGTACCTATGCACGTAGTTTTAGCGGAGTAGTAGTAGTAGTGTATTGTAAGTATGTATACACGAGAAGACTACTACATGTACATGCATAGTGAGAACGGATAGTCGAACAAGTCAAGTCACTGTAGCCGAAGCTAAGCGAGTTTAGTTCACATGCACAGTGCAGAGCAGTACGAGCTGAGAGCAGTCAAGTCGAGTCAGTTGAGTTGAGCAGAGGCAGACTAGCATAAGCATACCATACCATACATACATACACACAAATATATATACATATATATATAGAGAAAGACTAGTATGAGGGAGAATACAATAATATTACTACTACTACTACAACTACGACTCTCTACGCTGGTACTACTCCTCTCTCTCTGCGAAAAATAAGCACACAACAAGCGAATATTATAAATGTGAAGTATTAAAGAGAGTATCTACTACAACAACATATATATATATATACAGATATAAATTGGTTGTGTGTGAGAGTAGTGAGAGGCTGACTTAAGTTAAATTCTGTCTGTGTGTGTGTGTACTGCACTATAATATCTGGTGTAGTATTTAGTATACTCATAAACTCAAACAGTGTTTGTAATTGTAGTATGCAGTGTAGAGTACTGTGTGTTGCTGTGCTCTGCGAACTGACTGTGTGTGTGTGTATTCTACTAAAGAGTAGATGGTAGAGAGAGAGAGAACAGATCAGAAACTGAGAGCAGCGTAATAGCGTACTACTAGAGGAGATTCGGCTTTGCTCCTGTCCTGTTTGTTCTTCTGCTGATCTTCGTCATTCGTTCCTTCAATTTATACATTCAAAGCTAATCGTCAAGCCAAGCAAAGCCACTTTTGGTCCTTGTCTTGTTGTGCTCTGATGTAAAGTCAAATAAAGTAACGACAAGGAATAATAACATTACACAAATAAGTAACGAAATCTAAAAGCCCTCATCTACTCTTCTACTACACTACTACATACTACACACTACTACTACTACACTACTCCACAGTTGTAGACGATTAATATTGTAGTCTATATCTAATATTATTATTTTGTATTACTAGCTAGTGATTCGGAGAAATAATATTATTATTTCGACCAGAGTCCAACAATACATCCGATATAATACAGAAAACGTCGCTCAATTTCGCTTCAACAAATAACTTGGATTTGATTTCAACAAAAATTATCTAGTGTGTTTGAATCGAATTAATTCGATTGGCTCTCGTGTGCTGTTCTTCGGTGTTGAGTTCTAAGCAGTTTTTGAAAAAGTCAATTAACAAAGTGCCCGGTCTCGACAAATATCGCCCTTGTCAACATTCACATAGAATTCCTTGAGTATTAATTCTGCTGCATCTTCTGCCACAACGATAACAGTGGTGAGTTGGTCATATTTTGAACTTTTACTAACGTATGGCTAGTTAGCTTTTGATATTTGTCATTTCCGCCGCGTTGTCAATAAGGCCAAATAATAGTTGCAACGAGTGAACGAGGAAATTACTATTAGCAGTATATGTTAACGAATTAATTACTCTAAACAAATATTATCTGTATGTTACAGTAAGTTAAAAATGTCTTTATTGCGGTAGGTCCGTGATTTGGTATTTTACGACTCGTTAATATCTTGAATTGTTTTGTGTGAGAGATATGTATGTTTGTGGTTTTACGTGAAGATGGATTCGCAGATTCGCAAACTTTAATTAACCTTATTTTTATAATAATATCGTATCAGTTCACGTTCATCTTCAGTTAAATAAGTGTAATAATAATAATGCAGGTTGCTGCGTGTTTTAGCTTGAAGTGATAATACACTAGTTGTTGGGTTAACTTAATGCAATCTCGTCCGTCATCTGCTTCGGTCACTGGGTTTTCATTTTCATTCATAATAATAATAAACCAGGTCTTTTGTTTTCCCCACTCTATGTAAATCAGCAATGAAATAATAAATTACCACTATTGCTACAGGTGTACTGTGTGTATGTACTACTGTGTGTGTACTACTGCAATACTACCATAAGTAGTAAGTATAATGGATTACAGAGTGATTAAGTGCGTGAGATAGATGCTCGTCCTGTTTTACCGCGTTCACCTGAAAGGAGGTATTTTTAGCAAATTTGCAAATACTAAACGTTCACTTCTTTCTCTGAACGTGTACTATGACATCACAATAGCACACACAAGTTTTATGATTCGTTTAACGAATGCATTTGTCATTCATTACAATTGTTTTCGAGATAATTTCAGTTGTTTGTGCTAAAGACAATTCACGCACTACAAAATGGACTGGTTAGAGTTAAAAGCAAAACGCATTCTGAAAAAAGCTATTGTTTTAAAAACTGTTCGTTCCCGTAAAGTAAAATTACAATTGTTTTTCCGTCTATTCAATTCCTTTGTGCTATTTGTCAGTTGACACGATTCGTTTTGGTGCCTGGGTTTCACTCACTACACAGTATAGTGACTACACAGTAGTATGTTTTAGATGTATGTACCTATCTTCGATTCTATACGTGGAAATTTAATGTTAAAATTAGTGGTAATAATGTGACGGAGTTGATGTTGATTATAGCGTAACCAGTAGACAATAGAATGTAATAAAAGCAGAATTATTTAACTATTGTGAACTAACTTGGTAGTTTTTCCTTGCAAATTCTGAGAAAATTTAAAAAACAACCAACACACGAAAGCGCGATATAAATTCACTATAATCGAATAGAGTTGGGAAAGGAGAATTGGGAATTTGCAATAAAAACTGCCATATTGCAAATGAAATATTACTGAGAGTGCAATAGGTTATGCAGTACAACGAAAGGAGAAATGCAATTTTTTTGTTTTTACGGAGAGATGTTCTTTCTGACTTGTGAACTTAACCCAAACGATTTCTGCATTTTTTATGCAATTGTAATGGACTGTCCCTGAGCAAAGATTCATGCTAGCCCAATACATTCACGCATTATAGTTTTTCGTTATGGAATCGTTTTGTGGGAAGAGCAATTCAAAACTGTTGTAAAATATAGACAAAATGTTGCAAAAAAATTAGTTTCTTACGAACGTCAGTGTCGTTTACACCATCATTTAGTCCTTTACTCATAATAAGATTCTAATTAGATCGTAACTGTTGTAGTGATTAAATCATGGACATCATTGCATCGTAATTAGGATTACTTAAAGCAATGTCACCAGAAAACATTGTGTTCGTGTGCATGAAGAAAGTTGTATAGCAGACTAATTAGCAATCAAGTAAATTCATACGTAATTTCCCAATTCCCAATAGCCAACGTTCACGAAGAATATCATGAGAAATAATAATATTTAATAAGGGATTCGCATGTGTACGTAAAGCCTAGCATGAAGTTGTATTTTCTGCATCAATTGGGACGAAATTCGCACTTGGTATAAATACATTTTTCTACTTAGGAAAGACCAATAACGAGAAAAGACATTTCATTAAAATACTTATTTGCAATATTTGAGTCTCGATGTGAAGTCGAAAGTACTAGACTTTAACTTTTGAAGTATATGGTTTTCGTCAGTTGTTTTCTTGATGTTTATGACATGACATATGAGGTTGTTTGAAGTTAGAAACTGCCATTTCCCTTGTAGTTTTCACTACTTAGGTCTAGCTGGAAGGTATTTCTCGGCATACATGAAGCCTTATTTAAATCATTTCGCATCTTTTTGAGAAGGCAAAATGCGGTGATGTATTCAAAAGTTTCAAAAATTAAATTTGAAAACTTGAGCGCAAAGTTATCCCAATTATACTTTTAGTTTTCAAATTAATCCAATTTAAATACTTACCTCCCCACTAAAAGCTTGCCTGTCGTTCTCAACGTTTGTGCAAATTTGTTTTTAAATAAGTTTAATATGTGGAATGTGTAGATAGATACCTGCTGCTTCAATATCCATTTCCAATAACTGTAAATATACATTCAGATGACTAATACTTTGCATATTTCATGATGGAGAGCAGCGTATAAGATAAACGCATACTCCCATACAGATTGAGTGAGTGAGAGAGAGAGTAGACGCAAGAATTGCACAATATTTCATTCTCTGCTACATACACGCGCAATTTATCTTTCCGGAGTTACTGGACTCTGTTTAAATATAAAGTATGAAAGAATTTGCACAAGTTGCACAAGCATTCTGTCTCTATGCGCAATTTATCTTTGTAGAGTCGCGGAGTGTGTTTGGAAATATCGAGATGAGCCGAGAGTTTATTATAGGGTGGCTGCTAAAAGAGCTATTGTGAAAGCCAAAGTCATGGTCACTTTATATTATGAGCAAGTGTATTCCATAATTATTATTGCTCTAGAGCTACAGCGAGCGCGTGGTTTGAACGTGATGAATTTTATTATTCTTTTTTCGCCACCTAATTGTCCTTTTTATGCTTATTCGTCGTGATTTGTGTACCAATTACATATGTATTGTTGCTTCTGTAATGGTCTGTGTGAGCACATGGAGAGTATACGTGAGTATTGACATTACCCGCACTTATGTACATATGCACTGTGCACTGCATATGTAAGACGTGAAAGGTGTAGAGGAACCTTTATATTTTGGGGTGGAAATTATTCTGCAATTAATTTTATTATGAGGGTAGTTAAAGTAGGTAGTACTTGTGCAGGCAAAACGATAGCTCTACCCAATTATTCACTTGGGTTCATAGATCTATCCATTGGACTTTTTCATTTATAGTATTGAGGTAGTCCTTGTTGATTCTTTTGATTGTGTTAAGAGTCCCCTGTAATTATTGATATAAAAGACATCTTGTGCCCTTGATTCTGTGTGTCAAAGGGGCGGAAGCACGTGTACGCACACTGTAATTTTGAATCTATTGTAAACATAATGTGAATATTACCATTGATAATCACAGCTTTTATGATGTAATACAAATCGTAAATAACTTTTTATAATTGAAGTCTTATCATAGAGAAACCTGAGAAATCTTGTCGCCACTACTTTGGCTGTTGTTACACTATCTATGCCATTATTGTAAGTAGTTTTAATTTTGAATTGGATCATCAATGCAGCTCTGCGTTCAACTGTTAACGACCACTGACTACATATTTACTACATTACATACATGTGCAAAACAGATTGTCAATTGAAATAATGTTAACATGATGCTGTCTGTTGCAATGTGAGCACATTATGTGTAACACAAGATGCTTAATTTGCTGAATTGATGTGAACCATGACAAAGCTATGGCAATGATACATAGAATAAGAGTAGAGTACGGCGGGACATGCTCTTTTTATCTGTAGACTTCTGTTGTTGTATGTATTATGTTGCGGAAGACCAGGCTACATATTTAAATGGTAGCTGTGATTACTGATTACTATTGCTGTTTCTTGGCGCCCCGATCAGCTGAGTTCTTGTCATTGCAGACTGGAGATGAGTTTGCCGATGGCTTCGGCAAGAATTGGGGTGAGGGGTTACGTGATTAACGAAATCCTTCACACATAAAAGTGCAAAACTATAATCGAGCGTGTCATTCTCTATAGTGAGGATCATGTATCATAGTGTGGAACTTGACCGTAGCTAACAGATTTTTTATCTTTATGATCTTTTTAGTGGTGCTTATTTGTTTGCATTTCTTGTATTGCAGGGTGATTTTAAAATTCGCTCATCACTACAACTGAAAAAGCCGTCTAGAAGTTTGCCTGGTGCCAGCAGGAATGAGACCAGCCACAAGATTTTCAGGAATAACTTCAAAATCTAACTTACAACATCAACACGAACAACCCTTCCTACCTTAACTTAAACTTCTAATTTGTATAAAATAAACGCAAGCAACAAAAGAACCAATTTTCAAAGCGACTTGATGTCTTCAGTACAAAATATTTTGATTAAAATCAACTGATTTGAATGACGAAACAAATTACGTACAATTCGTCAACACGAGTGAAATTGTCTCGTATAAAGAAGTACAACTTGAAGAGAATTTAATCCCCGAATAAACGGAAGGAATGAAAGAAAACCATAGTTAATTAGTAACTAAGCGGACTGAACTGGGTATTGTTTACGCCGTTGTTGTTTACCCAAACGAAATTATAGGGATTTTCTACCTCCTCTCACCAACTCAACTGAATACCACACTAGTTGTTTAAACAAATAGCAGCCGCTTGGCGCATCAACCAGCTCGTACGGCGGTCGGTGGTGCTGGTGCTTTACCTGATTTCATGAAATTCTAGAGTAAAGCAGCACCGAAGTGTACGGATTATTTAGAATCCAGCCACGCCGGGGAGAAAGTCCTAGTTGTTAACAAAACGTACGTAGTTTGTACGTGAGTACTACTACTACGCAGACAAATGCAAAGTTGCCTTCAACAAAGTAACCTAAGTTGTACACACGAAGCTTTGGATAGGATTGCTCATTAAATACAACAAGATTTGATTCATTCTATAATGTAGAGTGAACCGATTAGCCGAATTCAATTTAGATTTCTCGTCTCGTGTTTCGAATACATGCTGGCTGCATTTGCAAGTTGATTTGATGAACATTGGAAAATACAAGGGAAAAAACAAACTCCATTTTTTAATCGACAACTATCGTTCCTGAATTTTTTTGTTATTGTGTGTGTGAGAGTGAGTTGCAGCTAAGAGGTTGATCCAAATGTGTTTTTATGGCGCAGCGAACTTTTTCATCTCCATTACGGATTTCGGTCATCGCTGAGATTTTTTTCATTTTCTTCTGCAGTTTTGTCTCTCTCCAGTTGACTGGTAAGTTTTTTTTCTCTTTCAACTATTGTACACGTGCCCTAGTTAAACTTTGCTCAATTTCCAGGAATACAAACCATAACAGCAGCTTCACAGATAAAATAGAGAGTCCAATGTTTTCCTCTATCACATGAGATGAATAAACATTAAAAGGTCATGCTCAATCTTGATATTAGGTAGGTAGCCACTAAAATCCTGCTGTATGTAGTATGTACAAAGTAAAGAGAGTTATTTTAAAGCTAACTTAGCCTGGGCATTGGAATTGGAACTCTAGCTAAATCAATGCATTAGAAGTGCTCTGCACTTTTCAACCCAAATGTATGAAAATTCGCACAAAAATCTGGAGCCTCCGTACGCGGTCCATAATCAAGGGATTGTATATGAGTTTCCGACAACGATTAAGTTTTCCCGCCTAACTTTTTGAACTTTTGTCCTTTGCATGTACTTCCTGAATACATTGAACCTATAATTTTTATGTGAATTTTATTAGTAAATATTATTCAAAAGTTTTAGATTGCATTTAAATAGGAGACGACCAAGAGCCAATGAATTGATTACAATGCCCAGGCAAGGCTATCCTTAAACAGCACCATATACATATATAACATTGTATGTGCGGATAAAACCAGATTGTTGATAAATTAAAATTTTCCGTCTTCAAGCATTACTACGTGTCAGTAATGTGTATTTACAATTTATGTATGTAAGTAACTTACTCCTTGTACATTGGAGTAAAAGTGTGTGTAATCTACGTAGCTGGCATACATTGTAAAGTCTATGTGTGGATTGGAAATGCCGGTGATTATTATGTGTTATCAAAAGTCAAAGATCACTATACAATCAAGTGTGTCAATATTGCTTTCCTTTATAAAGAGGCTTCTACAGTAATAGTAGTAAATAAAAGCAAACTTTCTGTTTAGAATTCACCATATCTATCTTTACGTATTGCGTGTGGATGAAATTCGACCTCGAGTTTAAATGACAACGGCAGTGAAATGGTATTTTGTGTAGAAAATGGCATTTGAGAAACATGTCATTGAAATCCACACTTAGCCACTCTACGTGGTCTTGCGTAGATTCTTAACTCACTCACTGTGAACTTAAAAGACATACCCAAATGATTTTATTATTATCAGTCAGTCATTCCTTTCACGTTAATTCTAATCCAATTCCATTACACAGAAAACTATGGCATTGTTAAATCTATACATCATGCAGTGGTACAGTAAACACAGTGCAACGCACATACACACACGTATTATTTACACCCACAGTTTTTGGAAGAAGTAGGTCTTATTTCTATGTAACACTGCGATTACAAAATAGAACAAAGCTTGCCCGTGTTGTTTATTTAGTGTACAGCGTGTTTGATAAACCGTGATAAATATCATACTGCTACTCATATATTCACCAAATAGGTATGAGTATCTATCTACATATCTAGTTCCCCATGTACCCAGCGTCAGATAATAGCTTACACATTATCTACTACTGCGTGCGTTCCAAGCAGCAGTGTAAATAGAAGGAAATTGGCAATAATATCTTTAAAAACCGCTGGTAGCTCGCTCACCACCACCGATTTCATTGATTACCATTCGTAGAATACTAAAAATAGCAATGCAAAGGTATAAAATACGCAAACAAGTATAAACAAGCACACATCGACTATAGATAGTACTACTCATTCGTATTTGTATATATATTTACTATAATGAACCTGATAAAGATATCTGGCCTGGTCTGGTGTGTACTTTGTGAACACCAATCTAATTTAATTAAACCGTATGATATTGGCTTTCTATTAGCCTAAGGAAGGAATGTTCATTCATATTATTTTCCTGTGCTGAAAGTCTTTCGCTGCTGTGCTGTGGTCATTAATTTCATACTAGTAGATAACACTCATTCTTGGAAAAGTGTTTGTAACGCAACCGAAGGAACATGTTTTTCTTACTTCATCCACAACTGCTACAAAACTCACAATCAGCAGCAGCCAAACCATATAAATACTATACAGTGAATGTATATATGTGCTTCCAACAACAATGCGCAGCAAAAGTAAATATAGTATAGCAGTAGTTTTAGGTACTGCATGGTGGTGCATTAGAGTGATGATTGAGTAATACTGTGTTTATGTACGAATACGTACTCGCGGCTCGGAAGCACGATAATGATATCGTGTCTAATAATATTTACCTAGTATTTCAAAACTATACCACAGAAAACCAATACAAACAAAACGACCACGAGCGTTAAATGTGTTTCCGCATTCTTCTAGGAATTCATCATCTTCTATTACCTCAGCAGCATTTGTGCAAAGTACGAATTCCTTGGGTAATCGTAGGCAAAGAGAGAGAGAGAGTCCATAAGGTACCTAGAAATAAATTGCGCTAGAATGTGCAACAAAGTACCTCATCTATCCTTCCTCCTCCTCTTCCCCCCTCCCCCACATTACCGTCTGACGGTTTGTTGTTCACCATGTAAGTAAGTTCCTAAAAAAGAATGTACATATTATGATGATGCACTCATTCAAGTTGTACTTGTTAGTTACATGCAAAGTCTATTTCTAGTATTTCTGCTATTCGTTGTTGTTGTGAAGTATTGAATCCAGTGAGTTTCAAAGGAAACCGAGAGAGAGGAAGAGAGACATTCATAGAGAAGAAGAGCATCGAACAATGAAATAAAAGCATTGAACGAGAGAATGTAAAGTAAGGAAACTGTGAAGATAAACAGTAAAGATTTGTAGCGAACTCTCTCATATCACCTCAGCGTCTCAACCCGAGGTTGTCTTAATTAAAATGTTTCTGAGTAAACCATTAGTGCTGACTGCCACAGGGAAAGGTATTAAATACTACAACACTATGTGTTCACAGTGTCCACCGCACGGTTTTCAATCTAGACAATGATGGTGTACTCGTATTGTATGTGTGTAAAGTACAAATGCCTTACGCAATAATAATTTAATCTGCATCTGCCTACCCAAACGATGTGCACTCGCAAAGGTGCGTCTTATTATTGTAATGAAGTCGTTGTAGGTATTGTAGTGTATAGGCAAAGAAGAACCTTCTCAACTGAGATCATATAATATCGTTCTGCTTAGTGTGCAGCTAATGTAGTTTTTGATGATCGTTGCAATTGCAATCGAGTAGTGAGGGTGAAGGGGGAGAAGAGAAAAATTAATGTAATGTGATTCTAAATGGTTTCATCCGTCCTCGCAGAAATAGTGATGCACATAATATATAATGCTAACTAAGTATATACAATGTTATGTGGTGTATGCGAGTCAATGGCAATAATTGTTAACTTGCCTTTGCTTTTCTCCTTCAAAACTAGCCACGCAACATCCTACGTATATACGTACATGTAAAAATACAATACATAGTAAGTGCGTACCCTGAAAGTAGATATGTTTTACAAGTGTTAAATTTGTGTGTGTGTGTGCACGTCCGTATTAAATATCTAATTTTCTTTAATCAGTGTGACAAAAAACAATAAGCACTTACTCTTCTTCTCTTGCTTACATTTCTTTTTCGTTATTCCGTGAGTTCATTCCAGTCTCCAGTCAAGTCAGTCTCTGTATTTCGCAACGTGCGAATACCTGTTAAATGCTGTCTGAATGTACTACGGTGTAGGGACTGGAGTGAGCAAGTTGATGAAGTGCTTTACTTAAAGCTGCTTGAGACGAAGAAATATAATTCAAATCTTTAGAAAAGTTTTAACGAATATGGCACGCACAAAAAAAGTCTTCAAAAACCGGTTCCGTTCGGTTTCGTTGAGCTTGTGTATTGTTGGTAATTGTAATCTGATCTAATTCCACTCAAAAAACCACTCTATTCAATCCAATTGTATACAGGCTCTTATGTATCTCTCTCTTTCTCTCCAGTGTACGGCACACAGTTAGCTAAACTATTTTTCAAATTTTCAATTAGTAGTCATCTGCCTAACTTTACCATAATGCTGATCACGCCAGCATTTTAAGAGAGAAGTTGTTTAGCTCTACGCTTTTACTCATCTTCTACAACTATTACTATACTTGAGAGTAATAGTGTCAACATTCCTTTGTGATCCACAGAGACTTGTAAACTTTTGCTGTACATTTCGAAAGTATTTTTGCCCTGCCCATAAACATCCTGCTTACTCTAGCAATTAAAAAGCATAATATAATTTGCTCTTCCAGTGTGCTCGCAATGCATAATTTTATTCCCTTGTTTACTTTATACTCATACTATAAAGTTCAATGAAATCTGTATTTTGATGATTAAAATCGGATTTTCATTACATAGTATTTCAGGATTAAGTTGCCTTCAATTTTACAGCTCGGTTTTAACCTTAAATACCCCAAGTGTACAGACAGTAGTATAGGTTCTTACACATCTTTTCTCTTAACATCCACTAATGGTTACTGTGGCTGTTTTTCTGCACTTACAATTCTATTACCATTACCATTCATTTTCATTTTACGACTCATTCCGATAAGTAACTTCATTTTTGCACAATTAGCCTTCTCGACTTGCACCCACCCCATGCTTGAGAGAATTTCCTTTTAATTAACGCTGTGTATTATTCCTCACTACTACTACTAGCAAATGTATGTAGTAGTACTCAATGAATAACTGCTACTAGTTTCGAGTATGCTAAGGCTGCGCTCAATACGTAATGCATACTGCACGTACTTTAGAAATGTAATAAGTGTCGGAAAAAATACGGGACATAATATGTTGCGAGAAAAAAATCCGTAGGTACGTATTTACTATAATAAAAGTCTACAACATAATAGAGTAAGGAAAAGAAGCCCGCAAATCCCTCCAAGAGTTGCTCAACGACCGTCTCACTACGTTCGTCGAATCTCTGTGCTATCTATTAAAATACAGATATATAAGTACATACTATGTTATTACTACTACTACTTGGTAGTCTTTGCATTGCATAGCATGTTCTCTTCATCTCTTCTACAGTTTTCATTTGACACGCCTTGAGTTTTAAACAAAAACATCTTCACGTCGGTTTCCTCATACTCCTACGACGATAGTACACAACTCGAGCCAAGAAAAACAAATGGCTACAACCTGTATGTAGTGCCTAGCACAAAAAATTAATGCGATCTGACTTGACAATACTTTGTGCAAGTTTTCCCAGAATGGTTACTACTGCAGTACCAGTATAATTCTCGAAAAGGCTTATGTCTCAAATTAGCATAGTATTTTACTAAAAAGAGTGGTTAAGCACAAAGTCAAGATTTTGTACCCTAGAAAACTTTTAGTATAGGAAATATGGCGTTACCAGCCTAAAATTGGAAGTAATAATGGTGGCGTTGGTAAGCACTTTACTATTATTGGTATGGTAAATAGTATTGGAATTTGTCATGATGAAGTAATGCAATTCGTTAGAGTATCCAAAGACAGTTCGTTTAAAACCTATTTATTTGTATTTTATTAATTTACTTATAAGGTGAAAAGTGAAAATGTTATATGATATCGTTTTAGGGGGAAATGGAAAGGCACGAAGTAAGAGAGTTATCCTTGAATGGAAGAACACGGAGAAAGTTTGTGGTTGGCCAACACCATTGCCTGCTAGAGAGAGCACGTAGGAGTAGTAGTATTTATCTACCTACCCTCCTCGGCTCGGCTCCATGCGATACAGTAATATACATGAAAACACAATCCGATTTGTTGGCTTGTTCCCTATTTTTGTTACGTTTCATTCGTCTTTCCAGAGCAAACGACAAAACTATATAATGAAGAAAGCAAGAGAAATCAATTAAAGACAATTATTCGGCTTGGCTAGGTCGGGTTCTCTCAAATTTGATTTACATCGATGGAAGAATGAAGAAATGGCACGTTGCGTAGTTCACTTTTACTCTACTACTACTACGGCGTACTACTACGTATCGATCTGCGCTAGCTATTTACCTACTCACTATTGGTGCATGTGGCTTCTATTCTAGTACATATAGTGGATATGCAAGTGCGTAGTAATGAATTTCTGAGTAAAAAGCTTTGCCGTGTGCTCAATCATGGGGAAAGCCAAGCCAGGCCAGGTCGAAGGAAATTAACTTGCGTTTGTCATTGTCATTCATTTTCTGCACACTTCATATCACGCACTTAATAGTAAAAATAGGATGAACGTTACCTTAGGGCACCATTTTAATGGGTGTGTTCAGATAGCGAAAAAATCCTTTCTTCTTTGACTGTTCTATATTTAACTTTCAATAACTTATTTCGTTAGTTCTACAGAGAATGATTACTTACTAGATTGGTAACAATATCGTTTTACTTTCTTTTGTGCGAAAAACTGTCCAAGTGATTATTCCAAAAAATGTTGACATTGTAAGAATGCTGTATAGTAGCTAAATTTCTAGCAATTGAAGCGCTATCGCTGTAACGTTTGTATATCTGCATGGTGCAGATAAAAACAATTTCACATTTGAGAGAAGTTGCGTTGCGTTGTTGGAATTGTGAAAGGCTTTTTACAGTGTTGCCGCTGATCAGTGGTGGAAAAGCAATGCGTTGGATAAATGTACGACCTGCTGTTCTATCTTCTATGTACGTCTAGTTAATTTTTGTGTGGTCGTACATACTTTTGCTGTGCTTGGGCATCTGCATAAAGATCAATTAACAATTCAATTCCATATGCCCACCCACATACTCAGCCAGATGAGAGTTTGTTTACACACAGAGATATTGTTGCTCACTGTGAGCCAGTTCGATGAATGCCAGTTGTAGCCAAAGAATAATTACAAATTACCCTTATTACCATGTAAATGAATACGGCAGAACACTGTAGGAAACTCTGCCTTGGCCTTGGCTTCCCCCTTCATTTCCTCACCCATTTCACTCTGATTTAATTACATATTATTGTGTGTTGGTAGTTGTTGTGGAAGAAAATGACTGTCTTGGCGAGCAGAATGCTTTAAAGAAAGTTAAGACTTGACTTTGCTTTAAAACAGTTGGGGCTTTCGCACGAATTTGAAGAAAAAATAGCTCCATTGTGCTACACAGTAAAGTTGACAGGAAAACTAGTTTGTAGTTTTCCTAAATGATATGCACTGTGTATAATGGAATTCTTAGGAGTGCTATCCTAATCTACGAGCACTGGCACTGCTACTGCTACATAGTACAATAAGTTTGGTGCCTAATCAGTAATCGATTTAATAATTCGATATTATTAATTTATTTCAAAAGTTTGCCTTGTGTTGTGCTCATCGTTCCCCAACTTTCGTGTGAGTGCACACAGCACCACAAATATTTCGTAGTGGTAGTCACCCACGTCCTAGAGTACTACTTCTTTTGTCCTCATGTCATTTCATTGTATTGCAGTGTCTTGTTCCGTTCTGGAGAATTTTCTGCAGTAGTACTACTAGTAGATTAGTGCGCACATACTTGGTGTTTCCTTTCTCACTTGTTTTGCGTACGTAGTACGTAGTTAGGTGAGGTTATCGCAGCGTCATTCAAACGTAAAGTCAATTCAGCTCGATATAAGTCCGCTGTTAAACCATGCAAGATAAATTGTATTTGTAGTGGAAGCTTTGTTGGTCCACTGTGTAAGAAGTATTTATTGATTCCAGTGTATTCCTCTCTATGTAAGGCAAATGTTTCCATCTCATGTTTTCAAGGTGATTAATATAATCGTTTCTTACAAGTCAACATACTTCCAAATACTAGTGCGGTGGCCTGATCATATATTATTAAGCCTTTGTACACTACGTCCTATCTATGCTTATAAGATTCGAGAACTTATTATTAAATAGTTCACCAGTCAAACAGACTTGATGGTTTCTTGGTACCATTTTTGTCGTGGCTTATTTGTGGGTGCCACCATGTTCTTCATTCATCAACTTTCTCTCACTGAACTTACCGGCTTGACTTTCTCAACTTTCACGCTGTTGTGTATGAACAAACTCATTACACTATAATATAAAATATCACCAAAACGTATATCTAACCTACTCTATTTGTCACGAAACTAGTACAATTTATGCATTTGTATGTGCACGGCGTCGAGTCCACCAACTAAACCTTCATCTAAATTGTGCACTAAAGTACCCTAAAGCGATTTGTAAATAAGTGTGTGACTGTGCCTAATATGTACAGTACAACTGGAGAGGGGATACAATGTAAAAAGGTGCATCCTGTCTTCAGATTAGCGATGTGACAGGTTAAATTTCTGAAGAGTAGAAATCAAGCTTCGATTCCTGACGGTGGCAGCACGGGCAAGTTTGTAGGGAGCTAGCGTTTGAAGTTTACTGTGTTATAATAAAATCTTATGCTAATATTATTAGGACCACACACACAGAGAGAGAGAGAGAGAGAGAGAGAGGCATGACGTGAAGAGAAAGCGAGGATAGGAATATTTCCCCTGACAAAAATACAATAGCATTATTATCAGGAACATGAGTGGCATTAGTTTATACGCAGTCCTAATGAATAATGTGGTCGGCTGGTTGGATAGGTTCTGGCTGATAAACTCAAAAGAATTTGTATTACACGACAATGTAAGCAAAAAGTTTTTCTTCAATCTGAAGAAAATTGCACACAAACAGCATCTATAGTACTTACTATTACACTTATGGCAGAGAGGCTAAATGAACTCATGTGAAGTTGATGAGACTAATGCACACATCAAATCAAATCATTCATATTGAATTCGTAGAGAGGTGAGCTTTCAATAATGGAGCTCCACCGCGTTTTCTCCACTCTGTACACTAAACTATTTTCAAAACCGCTTTTTGGTAACGCTAGGGAGGGGCACGCTGAATTACTACTAGATACCAAATAGTAGTATGTAGAAGTAGGTTTCACTGAATATTGCGGTGGGGAAGAAGTGCACTGACTTACTGTAGACTATAAAGTGTACAGTCTACTGTAGAGCAGGCCAGGCCGCTTTGGCACTTATCGTTAGCTCTGCTTCACTTAACCGAAACAAATCAACTAATTCTATACTTTCTTGGAAGACCTATATGTATGCATTTCTGGGGAAAGGAAAGGTCAAAAGTTCTTTGTGTGTCTGAAAATGTGATCAAAGAATGTTTCAGGTTACCACAAAGCCAATACGAAGACAAGCTAAACTGTACTAACAATAAGTAAGTCAGGTCTACTACATATCTGCATTGCTTTGCCACATAATCAATCAGTCAATCAAACAACTTAGCAAAACTATCTAATTAAAATAACTTCCACTCCTTCAGCTCTCTCCGTGCTATAAAGCCTTCCTCTGCTAACAATCTCATCTCATGCAACTCATAACGCTGTACTCTGAAATATGCGAGCCGTTCAAACCATCATCCACTTACAGTATCGAGAAAATGATCCGATTGTGTGCAGAAAAATGCACTGACCGCGGTACAGGCTACAGGTGTAGTAATTATCTTGTGACATTTTGTATGATGAAGATTACTTGCCTAAAATCTGTTGTAGTGGTAGTAACAGCACCAGCAGACAGCAGAGAAGATACAAGTTGCTCTCCACTAAACCATTTACACCATTCATTGAAATTCTATGCAAGGCCGTAAAAAGAGACTCATGTTTGCTAGTAAGTAGTTGGCATTGTGTTAGTGTATGTTCTAGTATATGTATGCGTGTGTGTAAGTTGGTTTGCAATGTAATTTGTGACGAAAGCCGAAAGCCTCACACGAACACGTGAACCGATAAATAGTTCTTAAGTTCGGTCATCTCACATTACATTATTGTAATGCATTATACTATAGCTTAGATATGCTATGCATGTATGAATGCAATTCTATACGGTGGCAATCCCGCCGACGATATAAAAATTCCGATCGAAGACTGACTGACTGACTGTTGTGTGTGAAGTGAGGCAGCTCGGAGGTAAGTAAGTTGGCACATGCATGTTGTGTGCACCTCTTTCTCTCTATGAGCTACGTCCTGCATATTTCTGAATGTAATTGAAGAATTTGCATTGTGTTATTTCGCTGGCGATGTGTTTGAATGCTGCAAGTACGTACGTACGTAACGTACAGAGTGAAGTGAGGGCATGAGAGTATTGTAATGTATTGTACGTAAAATATTGAAGTGTAATGAGTTGGAAGAAGGGATCGAATGAGAATATGCAAGTCAAATCAAAGCGTTTGTTGTGTGTAATGGAGCCTTCTGAGTGTTATGTGATGTGACTGTTGAGAATAATATTGATTCTCTGTTTTCCTAAGTACGTATTGTATTACCATATTAGCGAAGATAGCTATATACATACACATACACACATATGAGCGGCATGTCTTGCCCTTGCCTTGTTTTGCTTACATTAGAATGTAGTCGAGTGAAAATCTCAAGTGTTGAATTTCCCCTGTTGAAAAAAGAGTCCCGTTGATTCTTGCCTTTCATCTCGCACTACGAACTAGTACTACGCGCTCGCTGTGTGCTCTCTATACATAATATGTGCTCTCCGTGTATGAAAAAGAAGTGAAGAAAAGGAAAGACCATTTCATTCTATATCTCAGTCAGTCAGTCTCTCTCTCTCTCGCTCACTTGCTGGTCTCTCGCTAAAGATGCATACCGAAGGTTTCACTTGCTCGCGTTATGTTATGTTATGGTATGCAGATGGCAAGCAATCTAATGTTTGTAATAGATCTGTAATGCTGTAACTTGGCACCTAGGGCAAAAGAACAGCAAAAGTCAAAGTCAACCTTAAGGCACTTTGATAGAGAATCTTAGAATCATCTGTGTAACCAGTAATTACAATAATGAACTTGATGGACGACATTTCTGGCGTTCCCTTGACCATTTTGCTCCTTCACCATTTTTCTAAATTCGCTAATTTTTTTCTCATTCATCTTTTCTCTCTCGAGAGCTGTGTTATTGTGTTATTATATTAGTGAAAGAGGCACTGTGAGTGCAGCTCACTCACATCATATCCTATCAGAGGCTGATTCATAGAGAACTTCTCTACCAATTGTTATTACACGCTCCTGCTACTAAGCTCAGGTAAAATCAAGGAAGGTAGGTAAAGGTAGTACACGTACATACAAATACATAGTAGTATGTGTAGTATAGTGGATAGAGGAACTATAGAGTGTAGTTGTAGTAGTAGTGGATGAGCCGGTGCATGCTTGGTGCATGCTTCTTACGTAGGTAGTACGTAAAGGTAGGTAGGTAGGTAGTTAGTAAACAAGTACAAGAATCATTCCATTCTAATTCTTATCTTCTCATTCCATTCTTGTTCTCATTCTGATTTACTTTAACAGCCGCTGCTGCATATCACCACATCACATCATGCAATGCCTCTCGGTATGCCATGGAAAAACATGGCTTTCGATGCGATTCAAGCGAAGAATGTGGAAGAGCACAGTAGTACAGCGTTCTATAATACAGTATATGTACATATATAATGTACAGATAGCGGCGTAAGGAGGTAATAGATACTTTTAGTAGGAGAGAGAGACGAACTAGAGTGAAGAACTCAAGTGAGTAGTGTGGAGAGGAGTGTTTTGTTGTATAAAATGCAAATGTAAGTAGTAGTATGTGGACCGGTAGGTATTAGATCAAACGTGCATACTGTACATTGTACACAATATGCATACATAAATACATAAAAATATATAGAGGAGTTATCCATTATGGAATAGAAATGAGTGGACGTACTACCACAACGTACAAGTACTTACTCGCTGTTATGTATGTATGTATCTCCCCTGCTATATGTATGCGCAGGTATTACCCGTTCTTGTAGACTCACCGTCGTCCAAATCACAACCTGTACACATCCAATTCACATTTTGTGTTATTTATTTGCATAGAAGAGATTGGAGGGTCACCTTATTATTAAGACCCTTGTGGTACCTGTGTACCCTTGCAATCTTATAATACATTGTCAAGTGGTGCCGATGATACATGACACCGCATTCAATGACATTTACTAATTTTTAAAGGAGACTTTATCACACCAGAATTTGTTGATTTTTTCCCCTTATATTTATATTGAATTCTATTATTCTATAGACTTGAATGAGTGGGACTAATGAACATTTTGTCTTTTTCCATTTATTTATTGTTTGTGGTAATGATAAATGTACTGTTAAACTATTTAGCTTGTATTACTTACATGGGTGATGTAGGAGAACGTGCTGCGTCTGGTTGAACTTGAGATTAGAATATGGTTGTGAAAGGAATTGTGGGGTTCCTAGCAGATACACCTTGTTAAGAAAGGAGAGTCAGGAATGGATGAGTAGAGCTGCTCTGTGACTGTGAGTGAGATGAAAATCAGCAGGAGCCGCACAACCCAAGAAGGCTGTTATTGTTAATGCAAAAATGTAATGCAGTTAGTTAAAACTACGTTACTTCGTTTGTGAGCGCACTCCTCCTCCTAGTACGTAGTATGTACATGTATCTGTAGTAATGTTGGTATTTGATATTATAAATAAATCTTCGAGCCTCCATTTCTCACAGTTATCTAGAACTTTCAAAGTTTTTTCTTCAGTGGACACTTTAGTGGATCTGTTGAGACAGTCTTCAATTCCAATTCAGTCGTAAACAAAGTGTCTTTTGAGAATTTATTCGACTGTCATGCCATTGCCCCCTCAACCTGCCAAAGTCCAGATGAAAAAGTCGAATAAAATGTAGGAAATATTGAGAAGCATTTTTGATAGTCTAATTAAGTCAAGTGAACACACGTTTTCTGTACGTGCATTCTGCAAAACAACATAGTAACATGACGTAACGTAGATTTGTGTGCATATTGTAAAGCTAATAGCTAGCAAACAATAAATAAGTATAGCCAAGTTGTTTAGATGACATATTAGAGTACATCTATGGGCAATTCACAACAAATAAGTAGATTATTTCGCAGTGATGTCAGTAGGCACGGCTGAATGCAAATCAAATGGGCTAGTAGTGGATTTGTTACTTATCTCTGTGTGTGAATGTGGGCACTGATAATAGTATAGAGATCGTATCATTAATAATATAATCTGCTATCGCTTACTACTACCACCACTACTGCTCGAGTAACCATGTAATCCAGCTACCTGTCCCTTACTGCTATCTTCATTTGTATCTGCCTACATTTTATGTATATGAGCAACGGCTCCAAAAAAGACGGTAGAGGAAGTGAATGAAGCAGCACTGAGATTTCCATAAGTAAGCTGGATCTGATGTGTACGACTACTACCACTTCTAGTAGTACTACACAATAAATATGAAAAGAAAAACAACTATGTACCTACAACAGAGTCTTACTTAGGTATACATTTCTTATTACAAATTTTATTGACTTGTTCTGTGCATTTGTCAAACGCGTTTAGGTAATTTCCTTCATCATGTGGAATGATGTTCTCCTGTGGCACACACACAAAAAACACAGAGTAGACACACAGAGGGTATGAGAGATTACGTTGAAATGTTAAGATTTGTTAGCTTTATATGGCATGACAATTTTATCTCACAATTAGTTAGTTTTCGTAGGAGAGGGCAGGACAGGCTTCTCATTTCTTTATTATCCGATTCAGTCCATAATAATACAGGTACGACGACGACGGTAACATACCGTAGTCCATACAAGAGCAAAGAGCAGACCAATTACTAGTAGGCCAGATCAATCCATGGATTCAGTGGCTTGGCTTTTGTAGTGTCTGTTTTGGAGTATAGTAGTAGTTATGTATAGTAGCTATACAACTACCGTAGTAAATTTTTGACCTTAGAAGGTTATCAGAGAGTAAAAATATGCAGAGAGAGATTTCACCAGCTTAGCAGCTTGTTCAGACGTCGCAAAACACACACACACTCACACACATTGAAGAAGCAAAAGCCGTGACCTTTGAGCCTCGTATAGTTGGGCTTTCCATTTACCTCTCGTACAATGTGTGCTACACTTTTTCATATGTCTGTAGGTAGTGTACTTTTGCTACTCCTTTCTTTGTTTATAATTAGTATTTGTGTATGGACTGTCAGAGATTGAAAAGTTCACGGCAAACGCACACTAACAGGTCAATTCATTGGTCGTGGAAAGGACGCTTTATAGAGAAATCATATTTAATCGTCAGTTCGTTTCTAAACAGAGTAATTAAGAAAAATGACTGTCAATTTATTCAGAGGGTCAATTTACTTTGTAAATTTATTAGGACGAATAAGAAATAATTGATCCTGCTTTCTTTCAATAACATTACGATTGAAAGATAACATTCGTTCGTTCAAACATTGAGCAATTGATACAATGTTAGCTCGTTCAATAATACTGATTGTGCAATAATGTTAATGAAAACGCGGAAGTATTTCGTTTGATTGTTCCTACAAATAACGGATGCAATTTGAACAGTGTTCTTATGAAAAGAAGATGAAATAAAACAACTGTTCGATCTCTGCGTGAGAAACGTCACTCATTGTCATTCCTAATTCCTAATGTATTTGTTTCATTGCAAGTGTATCAAAGATTTTATTAAAAGCAATACAATGTACTTATTTATGAAGTAGCTATTATTAAACATTCGAATATGAAGATTTCCGATAGATA